>VWZV01005519.1:2353-62329 GCA_013397155.1 Irena cyanogastra | reverse complement strand
TGGCATGTGCACTATCATTACTGATACCACTATCAGCAGCTATCAGCAATCTCTCTGTCTCTGAACAAAAATTAGTGAACATAGAGGATGACTAAACATGAAAATTTCCCCACCTGTGTATCCTTGTACTTTTCTCTTAAGTCCATTAGCCGGTGATAAGCTTTAATTGCTTCTGAAAACTCTCCAACATCTGTACTGGTGAGAAGATAGTTCTCCCATATTTGCCAATGCTCATAGTTGCACTTGAGAGCTTCTTGGAGGGTTCGAAATGCTTTGATCCTAATCAATAACAAAATAATAATAGAAATTATTACAGAAGATTTCTACACTAAAATCAGCTGGCACAGCATCAACTAAAAACTGCTTATTTAAAAAAATCACACTTAGAACACAGTGAGATTCAAAAGCTATTGCTTGTCATTTACAATACTGGTTCCTTAATCTCTCTTGCAAACTATTTTGTATTAGTTCATACACAACAGTAGACTCTGTAGTTCAAACTAGGTAACTTCTCTTCGCTCTTTTAATTTTATTTTTTTTACAAAAATTTATTACAATTTTGCCATCTCTGTCAATATTTTCCTTTCTAAATTTTTAACTTGAACCATGAGAAAACAATCTTACTCATGCTGCAGTTGTAACACATATTAAAAAATTAAAAATCACTGAGTTCATGACAGATGCAGAATGGTATTGACTTATTTAATCACACAGAGGAAGGTTACTTGACAGCTTTTTGTGATTTATTTTAAACATTTGCACGTGGCAAACATGCATATCCATTGCACAGAAGCCCATAATTTTCAACCGTTTTTATCCTTAAGTCAGCTAGAAAGTTCACTTATACCCTCTGATCCCTGATGCTGCGCTGCTCAGTACAAATGTGTCAGAATGGCCCCAAACACTAACAGGGTCCATCTCCAATCTGACTCATCTCATACTGACAGGAGAAAGGGTTATGGAATAAAGGTGGACAGCACAATTGCTATAAAATAATCATCAAGTTACAAAGCATCTTTAGTTTTTCATATGCATCCACTGCAGGCAATTGACAATTTCCTTACCAAAGGAGAGCAGTAATGCCATCTGAAGCATGTGTTGGTAAGGTTTGTGAGCTTACTGTTTAAACCCTTAAACATACTACCAAAAGCTGCAATAAATTTGAAACTTTAAAATAACTCTGCTAGACAATTGGTATGATACAGTTCTTTCTAAGAGACTGAATTTGGACTGTCACTGTCTCAGTTGGACAGTCACACTCTCACTTGGACAGTCATGATATGTAAAAAACCACAAAGGAATGGATTCCTTTAAATTGAGACTTGAAATGGAGCTTTCCTAGGCTGGTAAAAAAAACCTTCTTTGGTAAGGCATAACAATACATCTTTTCTCAATAAATATCATAAAAAGATGGCCTGGTCAAAATATGCAGTTCACTTGCTCTATATTGCTTGACTAAGCTGTTAAACGTCTTTCTCTAAAGAATGACAGCCCAAAGAAATTGTTGGTTGAGTTTCAAAAAGAGGGTCCAAGAGAGTGTCAACATCCCAGCCAAGACAATGTGATATCTAAGTAGTTGATCAGGCCATTAGAAGTTTGAAATAGCTTGGTCAGGGAAAAATGTAAATAACTGCCAAGCTAAGGCCATGATATTAAAAGTTATCAAATACACACAAAGAGACTGATAGAGCAAAATTATTTAAGGAGAACAGGACATTTGGCATAGCTAGAGCAGAACAGTCCACATGCAGGATCTTCCCATGTCCACTCCCCTTTTCTCTCTCTCCTGATATATTGATAGATGTAATGCTGATGAATAAATGTGCAAACAGCTGAGTTTTCTCCACTGTTAACAATCTCACTAAGGGATTTCAGACCCCGATTTTACTAGATTAAAGTAGAACAGAACACAATAATTTTCCTTTTGTGGATTTTGCTACAATGGAAGTTGGAATCTGCCAAGCTCTCTGACAGGCTGGAAGGTGCTCTGCCTGACAGATGTATTGTTTCTGCAACTGCTCTTCACCATCTGTAGGGTTAGTCTGTATCATCTTCCCCTATCTTCCTGAAAATTGGTAAGCTATCAGAAGGGCAGATGCCAGTAAGATGGAAATGTGAAATGTAGTCAAGATACCAAAGGGATGGGATGGAAATAGTGTTCCACAAATCATCACTCTTGCTATGTAATAAAATCCTCTAGATTCTCAAAACAAATCCCCTGTGTATTTAACCAATCACATAATGATGGAATATCCTTAAGCAGTTAAGTAAATTCACACCCAGACAGGAAACAGCAGGCAGTACAAATGCATTATCTGGTCTTGGAAACCAGGAATCTTTACTATGAAGGACAGAGGGCCAGTCCCAGCTTATTCTGAGAAATGTGAGACCTGGATTTCAAAGACCTCCTGGCACATAGCTTAGTTTTTCTGGTAAACCAAAGCATGGAGTCTGTTTTCATCACAATTAATTTTTCTGGAGGAAATTCAGAATACACAAAACTTGTGGAGTCTTAAAAAGCAAACAACCCCAAAGATCAACAAAACTCCTATCCTTTGGGTGTTATCAAGTTGCTTGCATACACTTTTTTGACAAGTGTACTTATGTTATATTTGTCTGTTGTGTGAGACTCTGCCAAGCCTTGGCCAAATTCACAATGTATGAGTAGGCCTGAATTAAAAGCCTGTTTGGAGTAAAGCTGGATTTTTTTGAGGGAGTAAAAGAAAGCTATTAACTTAGATATCTTACTTTTGTTTTCCCTTTTTAAAAATCCTCACTCCACCTAATTTTTGTTTTTCTTCTGGCAGGCATGAAAAATAAGAATTTACGTATTAATAATAAATTTATTAAATTATTACACACACAAATTATTTAAGTGAACTGCTATAGATATTCTGTCTTAAGAGAGAGTTAAACTAGCTCACACATAGTCTTGGCCTGTAAGTGACTACACAAATAATCAAAGAAGTTGCTATTCCACAGCAAGTACAGCCCACACTCAGCTATCAACATGTAATATTCACTTAAAATTTACTGTACACTGAGTCCTATCTCACATGATTCCTATGGAAAAAGAAACTCAGTAACATGCCCCATGTATTACTTTTGCTACCATATCAAATAGGTTACAGGTTTTGTATGTACTCAGCATATTAGATCACAAGAGTAGATTAAGAATAATAAAATTCAACCTGTAAACTGAAATTATTCACTCAGTAGTTTCTCAGCCTTGTAGCAGATTAACAGACAGAAAAGAATTTTGATTAAAAATACTTCTATGAAACAAGCATAAGCCAGTACACTGAATTGTATGGAAAAGAAAGAGCAACTACCACATGAACTGCACATACTCGAGGCACTGAGGAAGACGGAAGGAACTACTGTAAAGTTGAAACAAGCTCTTGCTTTCTATTACTTTTTAGCCTTGTGTGGTTATTCTAACACTTCATTTTCTCCTCCCTCCTGCTCCCATTGACATATCTATCTCCTAAGTCCATATTACTGCTCACTTTTCCTATGTATGTTTATAAATTTACACTTTTATGCAAGCTTGCTATTTGTTCTCTCTTCTTTTACCTTGCCTTCTGACTACATAACCATATAAATTGATGTCAGATTTCAAGTAAAGTTTTTAAAAATAATTTATCTTATTCTTATTTGTTTCATTCTTTGGTAACAGGTTATAATGTGAAAATTCTTAAATTCTTCCAGGTAAACTTTTATTACATTGCATTGAAATACAAAATAAGAGTGGCAGTCCACTTAGGCCAAAGCTTCTTGTATGAATCATTAGTTTTGAGGGAAAAGAATAAGCCAGCTAGCATGTCTGCAGACTTCTATATGCTTTTGTATATAAAAACCAAATTGTCTGGTTTTCCCTTAAATCTACTGAGGAAAATATCCTACGAAACTACATAGGTCTGAATACATCATTTGCTTGAAATAGACCTATCTTCCTAACTTCATGGTCAAAGTAGTTTTTATTTCATCTTTATTATGAATATTTTGCACTGGCTGTACTTACTACATCATAAATACTTCTAACAAGAAAAAAAGTGTAGAGAGAGGCTGCTACTTGTATAAAAGTTACAAAATTATTTCCTCTAAAATAAAATAAGTTACTAGTGATTCAATCTGGGAGAGAGAACTGAAGGGCTAAGAGTTGCAAAATATGAGTTAAGCACCTTATAACAATAAAAAACTCAAAGTCAAGAAAAAGGAAACCACAGTTATTTGTTTTGGAAGTGATTTCTTCTAATTCTTTTGAAGTACTTACTTCTGTTTTAATCTGATATAAGCAGTTGATAAATTGTTCCAGGCCTCAGCATTCTGGAATGACAAAACGAGAAGTACCAAAAAATTTATTCACTTACGTTGTGATTACTTGATAGAAATACATAAGTGAAACTACTGCCAAACATCATTGATTTTGCTAATCACACATATTGACACATACTTGCTACATGACAGTTAAAATACTGCATTGACATATAAGTGATGATATTAAAATTGAAATACATAAATATTTGGCTACATCAGCAACAATCAGATATATAAATATCAATTAGCTGCCCTTGTGGTTGCAATACACTAAGTCAGCTCTTGCCTTCAGTCTCAGCTGTAAACAAGCATCCTCTTCTAGGATCTAGCTGGGATGGCTGGACAGGTCAGTGCTCCCAGCAGCCCATCACTTCTCACTAGCTGGAAGCTACTTCACCTGTACCCCTCTCTGTTACTGGGCAAAAGAGATATGAAGTCCCCTAATGCACCTCAGGTAAAACCAGCAGAGAATGAGCAGAGATGATTCCTGCCCTCCGCCTGACACTGCTGTAAATGTGAAGCCCCATCACTGAATTCAGCCAAGTGACAACTAGAAATTATTTGAAGAATAGAGTACGAGCACTGCAATGAAATGCACTCTGGTACTGAAGGCTATCCTGAGGCTTAAGAAGCATTTAACTCATGCTGGGAAACCTTTCTGAGACTTAACTCATGAAAATGGTCACTACATTGCCACAGCTGCAGATGTATAAAGACAGGTTTTGCCTCCAACTGAAAGCCAGTCCAGCACCTTTTACTCATAAAAAGCCCACCACTTAACCCATTGAGAAGTCAGCTGGCTTGGTCATATGAATACAATTAAATACAGGCCCTAGAGAGATAAGTGAACCCAGTTTTAGTATCTATTTGGAAGTAAATTTACTGCACGGACCAACAAAAAAAACCCCAATATATAAAGTAAGAATTCCATTGTTGTCTGTATGTACATTTTTTCCCTTAAGGATGTTACTGCATTCTATAATACAGAAAAAAGAATACCCTGTCATCTCTCATTGCTTTCTCATTCTTTTTTTCAAAGAATAGAATGAATAACAACAGCTTCTATTGAGTAGATGTTAACTCTAAGCAAGCAACAAGCTGACAGTCAGGCCTTCTGGCAAAAGTATTGTCAGTGTATTCCTCAGGTAATTCAGCTGGCACCTTCACTGTCCAAATGCACATTCAAACGACAGTATTGTACACATGCTTGTCCTGCATGCTGAAGAAATGGCTAAGCTCCATTCTCTCTGTGCTCCTGAAATATACAGTTACAAATTTACTTGTCGCACATGAACCTGTTTTTTTTTTTTCAGGAGAATTTGATTACTTGGAGGACTAAATATTTTAACATAATTTTCGTTTTATCTCTTTTTAGCTCTCCTCACAATTTAGTCATTCCTGTTTGTCTGTTTTAGCAATGTGTGCAAGCATGAAGGAATTTTTCAAATATATTTTAACATTCACACACTCATACTTGGACAAAGTTAAGTACTGGGTAAGTATTTTTATGATACCTTATGACAAAAACATATCCTTCATGAACAAACTTAATTTATTCAAAGGGCTAAGGTTTAAACAAGTTTTCCATTATTGCTTTGCTTGTGTATAATGAAAACATCCTTGCTGCTTTTAGATAAGCCATCTGAATCGTTTGTTCAAAAGTACATACATCTGGTTCCAATGTCACACAGCGCTGAAATGCTTTGGCAGCACCTTCGTAGCCTTCTAAAGCAATGTATGCACAGCCCAAGGAAAACCATACACCTAGCTGGAGAGAAAAAATTAATGGTTATCTACATACATGGGTATTTCAACACAAAAGAAGTCATTTGGCCTGAGAGAACACACAACTCTTGTTGATATTTACCCATCTCCACCTATAATAGTATCATACTGGAAAAAATAATATCCTGTATGCTGATTAGAGAAAAACTTTCAGTTCAAAATTCTACTAAATATGGATAAACAAAGGTGTTGATGACCTTTGACTACCATGGTCACCATGGTCATCATGACGACCACTTAATCATTTGTGAAGTGCTCTTTAACAGTCCATTTTCATTTAATGAACAAAGTGATAGATACTCAGAGGTCTGCATATTTTGCTTTCATTTGTGAGAAATCCACAATAACTCTATACTATAACAATATTACAATTAGGTCAAATTATAAACACTAGGAAATGTTTTTCAAGGTAATCACATCTCGAAAACATCTCAAATGACCCAACAGGAACAGTTCAAAATTACAGTTCTTTCTACTTGTCAAAACATCGACCTTCTCAAGTTTCTATCACAATGTTTAGAGATAGAAATGTACTTAAATAATGCCTTGCACAGAGAATGAAACTTTACCAGTCCAGTAATCTTTAAATTAAAGTCTTTAGCTGCTACAACCAAATACCTCTCATCAATAAAGATTCAACCAGGGAGGAGAGCTCAGCACCTCCCTTCGCCATTCCCCCTTCTCAGGGAGCTGTAGAGAGCAACGAGGTCACGTCTCAACTTCCTTTTCTCCAAATCAGACAAGCCCACTCCTCTCAGGATGTTCCTTCCAATCAGCCCTTTTTCCAGCTTTGCAGACCTCCTCTGGATGCTTGCAAGGACCTTCACGTCCTTGAACTGTGGGGCCCAGAACTGCACACAGTGCTCAACGTGAGAACTGCAGACAGCAGGACAATCCCCTCTTTTGACCTGCAAGTTGTGCTGTGTTTGATGCATCCCAGGATCTGCTGCCCTCTTGGTTGCCAGGGATCACTGCTGGCTCACACAGACCTGCTGTCCAGTGGTATGACATGTGGGAATGGTACAAAGCTGCACCAGGGGAGGTTTAGGCCGGAGTTAGGAAGCATTTCTTTACCTAGAGGGTGGTTAGACACTGGAACAAATCGTAGTAGTAGTAGTGGTTGATGCCCCATGTCAAGTCTTTACCAGGCATCTGGACAATGCCCTTGAAAATGTGCTTTAACTTGGTCAGCCCTGAACTGGTCAGGCAGCTGGACCAGCCGATCATTGTAGGTCCCTTCCAATTGAAATAGTCTGTTCTACTCTAAATAGTATCAGATAATGGCATAAATTGCAGCAAAATAAATTTTCATCTCTTCTGATTTGCCACATGGTTAATTCTCACACAGCAGCAAGTTAACCAGTATTACCTTTTATAAGAGTTTCATAATTCAGAAAATTATTAAACCCTAAGTACATTAACAGAACATTTTCTGACAGAATTATGCTTTGTAAATGCATGCAGTCAAAATTAAACAAGACATTTTACAAGGTGTTGCAAAATCAGTCCATGTACTACTACCCTACTGCAATAAATTCAGCCATTTCTCTATTCTATATAGCAAGGTAAAAATTAAAAAAAAAAAATTCTTGGGAAGTTTTTTTGAGAGGGAAAGAGGTGGGGAAGAGGAAGATGGATAAATAGGTTACATTAACTCTATATTGCACAATATTACTTCTTGAGGTGTCTGTTTAATGTTTATATTCTTTTGTGTTTTGGGTACTAGTTCTGAAGCAACCAACTCTGATAACTCAGGTTCTCCTTAGGAAGTCATAACAAATATTTAAACACAAAAACATTACCTTAAAAACTTTTTCAAACCAGGGATTTTACAAGGTTGAGGACAACGCATTGGTTCATACACAAGGAGCTTTTACCTCTACGAATGAACTGCAAACTGTAGCAAACATTCTTACAGTTCTCTCCACTTCAAACTCATTTTCCTGACTCTGAAACTCAACTTGTACCTGCTCTTGACTTAACTGCTATAAAATTTACAGTTACTCTGCTTCAAAGCTTAGATCCCAGAATACAAACAAATGACACTGATCTTTGTCAGACCCGGCAGCCTGGTAGGCAATCTTCAGGATACTGAGAAAAGAACAAACAAACTTGACGATAAAGATTCCATTTTGCTTATGAGGGTGTAAGTGGATGGCCGATCCATGGAGCATGTGGTTAAATCGGTGAAGATAGAATTTGAAACTACATCTGGCCTGAGCAAACATGAAAACCTACTTTTCAACATTGTGAACCTGTCACTTTCACAATTCATAAACTCATCAATCAAAGAAGAAACTCCACATGAAGAAAAGACTATGTTTCTCAAATTTCAGAGGGCAATCCTAATAATCATGTAGTCAATCTAATTTTTTAAGACTCTTTTGTCCACTGGCACTCCCCACATGGCTGCTATCTCATTAACTCCCCTTTATCCTCTTTTTAGGTCAGTAACTTTTTGGACAAGAAAAGTGGGGGCAGAGACAGGAGCGATCAAGTATGAAATTGAAGGTTAGTTTCAACTTTATAGCTCAGGATACAAGTTCAACAGTGCTTCTGTAAAGGGTGAGAGGAAAACAGTCACTGCTTGTCTTATAAATCCAATGAGTAAGAGCAGTGCAGTCTCACTTCTGAACCTGTGCAGACTTTCACCCCTGGAGAACTTGGCTGTGTGAGCTCCTTGACCTCTGGAATTGTCTGTCAACTCTTGCAAGATGCTCACAGTGAAAGTACAAGACAAATGCATCTGTCATCCACAGTTGTATACTAGAACAAGTAATTCTGTGAGCAGCAGTGCTAATGAACATGAGTTTCAGGTATATTTGAACTGCAAGGCTTTCATTTCTTTGTGGAGTCCCCAAAGACTGATAGAGTGATTGGCTAACATAGCAAACACCTACCTCAAAGATCTCAACCACACTTGACCAGTTGGCTAAAAAGTAACCAAGATTAAAGGAAGGTTGAGAGAGAATGATTTTATCCATTACATATTTTGGGGAATCATTTGATCAGTCTAAAAATCTCTTCCTTCAGGGAGGTTTCTAATAACCACCAAAAAATTAGAATTTCTTTTTAAGAAGGAGTCTATGTTTACCTGATAAATTATTCACAATTCTACTCTAAGTAGAACAAGTTAATAAATTAATTAATATTTTCCTTGTGTTAATGTCTTTGCATTTAGAACAAATTTCCACTCTGCTTTTCACCCACAAGATGCCCTGGAATAGGAAACAATTCATTTCTGTAGTCACAGAATACAGACAGAATTTAGGAGACGGTTATGTCAATCTGCACTATCTAGCTGCTCAATCTGTTTGTTTGAAACAATTCAACTGAATCTTAAAAAGAGCTTCCTAAGCAACAAGAGGAGGAAATGTTCACTTTCCTATATGGACTGGCCTATTTTTCTTGGATTTCCTTTCATTCTAAACTTCCTTTGGATAGGACACAAAATAAAAAAGCATTTCAGCAGAATATTTATCAGTTTTGAGCCCTGTAGGCCATATTCTGAAGCCCTTTATTATCTGGAAGTCCTCTTGATTGAAATAAAATTCCTATCTGAGTAACATATATTTCACTGCCATCTTTGGTCATTTTGTTTTCCGTTCTAAAAGATGTTTCTAAGTTATCTGAAGCTTATTTGAATAAGAATAGGACTCTGACTCATTGGAATAAAATACGTCAGTGAAATACAGAAAAAGCTTTATGAAAATTACTTGAAAGGCTGGAGGCCTTTAAATTTTTTCTAAAGCAAAAAGTCCAGTTAGTCACATGGAACTTAAAACAGCAGTTTCAGCAGTGTTCTTTGAGGGAAAAAGAACAGAAGGAGGAATACCCTGCTTTTGCATGGACCTAGAAATGGCTATGAGGAGCACAATTTATATACATAAACAACCACAAAGCTTTTCTAAATTCTCAAGATGTCTTACAGGGTGAACCTTATTGGGATTGGATTTAGCGGCTGAGAAACTGAAACAAGATTACAAAAGCTGTCTGCAGAATAGCTTGCAAAGACCAGCAAGAGAAACCAGCCTCATCCAGAGAACTCTTTCCACTATGGTTTCAATTTTGATGCATTGTTGTAATAGAAGCTACTGTCATCACAGGAGTAACACAGTGCTTTTCAGTGCCTCCAGAACAAGACAGACCAGAACATTTGAAAAATATTTCTGGGAAATCCAGAGACCAGAGTTTGTAACTCAAAGCCAGGGCAAACTCAGACAGGGCAAAGGGATACTCTCATTTGAATCTGCATTCTTCTTGTAACTGTTTTGCTTTATACCTTGCTCATAAGATTTGATGGTAATTATTAATTTGCAGTGGCTTCATCTCTTTTAAATTTCTTTGAAAGAACTCTACAGGCAAAGATTTACCTGCGTGCAAAACCTGCATGCAAAAGGATGTCTTAATTTCATACTACCATTTTTAGCCAGTATTCCAAGTACATGGTGAAGATTTTGCTAAGAATAGTAATAAACTGTTACTTTGGCAACTGTACTCAGAATTGTCTTTTAAAAACGTGTCATCATTGAAAACAGAACCCATGACCTAAAACCAAAGCTGTATGTGCATAATTTCCCAACCTGCATAGGGTTGATCTGTACTGAACGTTCAAAGCACTCCACACATTCCCTGAATTCCCGATTGCGGAGATGGAGGAGGCCTTTGGAGCGCTGGGCGCGGGCACTGCGGTGCCTGGAAAGCTCCCAGGCCTTGTCGTAATACTGGTGGTCTTTAAGAACATCACCAAGCAGACAATATAATCCTGGTGTTTCCTTCTTCTCTAACTCCCGCCTGAGTATTTCTTCCGCCTGTTAAAGAGCAAAGAGAAATCAGCACGTAATGAGACTATTTATTTTCAGTTAATTACCTACCTGAACAAATACTGCCTTAGGACCTTGCAATCATCAGCTGAAGATTAAGAAGTAGGGCTAGTGAGGGAACAGTATCTTCATCCAACACGACATCAAAGATGAAGTCTAGAAACAATCTAGTTCCAAACCGATATTTAAAAAATACTTCAATATAATACGGTGGCTTTTGGTTTAACACACCAAGGAAAATTAAACCATAAAAACAAGAAGGAGCGTACTCCTTTCTCTACCGCTTAGGTATGTATTCTGTCCCAAAACCAAATATCAGTCCTGGACATCAAACTTACACCTAATTCACAGCAATGCAGTATCAGCACCATCAAGGTATCTGCAATCCTAGCAGTTTATTATTTTTTACATGTCCCAGTAAGTACTCTTGCAACGACTCTCCTTTCCTTTTCTCTAATTGCTCTTTTCTGAAAATACTGATTTCCATTCCGTTATGTCTGAAGACACGTTGACTTCCATACTGTCAGTTGTGGAAATGCCATGGTTTTATGTAAGATGCAGAAATTGTATATTTATCTAAATGTTTGAATTAAAATATATTTGAAATATATACAGCTTTATGAAAAAGAAGACACAGCCTTTGTCTTCCAGACATCTATTATGGGCTGTAACTAACTATCAAAAGCTATTTTTCTCAGGGCCACTATCTTTGCTCTAACAATAAAATTATTGCTTCTCTTTTAAAGAAGAGATAGTCTGCTTTCTGTGGCTTTCTGAAAAGATAAATACACTGGACAGATGATCTGTTGTTCAGATAGAAAGGTTACCTCAGTCCCCCGCTGCAAAGAAGTAATATACACATTTTAGATCAGCATAATTTTTCTCCCAGAAACGACCTACTTGAACCATCTAAATCAAGAAAGATCCAACACAGCCTGCCACAGAATTAAAGTTCAACATTGTAACTCCAGTCATTCTTCTATCATAGCTTGTTTACCTAAAAGGAAACCTGACCTCATCTCTGCACCCAAATTATTACTGCTTTTCTTGTGTAAGAATTGCTTTCTTCAAGCTTCAGATGATCTTTAGAGAAACAAAGTCCTTTACTCCAATCAGTAAAATTCATCAAACCCATCTAAAAACCATCTTTAGAAAAATACTTGGTTTACTTTGTTTTGAAATATTTAATGCATGGCAATTTTAGCATCTCATTCTTACTATTATTTTTGTAAAGTAACAGTAAAGTCTACAAATATTTGAAGTGCACAAGTGTGAAGAAGAGTTTAGATTTCTAGAAGAATCTTAAAATTAGCAAAAATAGAATCCTATTAAGAAGAAAATTGGTGGCTAAATATTAGGAAAATAACTTAATGGCAAGTGTTGTTAAGTGCCTGTGAAGCAGCTCTCTAAAAAAAGCCACAGAAACTATTATTTAACATTTAAAATTAGCCCAGCCAAAGCACTAGAAAAATCTTGCCTAACTAGAAGACTGTACTTACAGAATCATAGAGTGGTTTAGTTTGGAAGAGAATTTGAATATTGTCTAGTTCCAGCCCCCTTGCCACGAACAGGGACCCTTCCAAGAGACCAGGTTAACCAAAGCCCGTTCAGCCTGGCTTCCAGGGATTTGGTTAAAGTGCAGTTTACTTCCTCTTAACTGCCTGCATTAGTTGCTGTAACATATTCATAACAGATATTAAAGAAGATTTTTCTCTTCTAGAGCAGAAAGAGCTGATTTTTTGCAGTAACCACATTAGACACCAAAAGATTAGGTGGGTTTTTTTTCCCATTCAGGTAAAGAAACAAGATTGAAATGTTGCTGTATAAGGAGATATGAGGTGAAAAGTGCATTGCAAGCTGCATCTTCACCACTTCCTGTGCAGGGCACTTCCAAGCTCAAGTTGCTATAATGTGGCAATGCCTAGACTAGAAAGACAACCACTTACCAGTAGTTCACATTTAAGAGCCTAAAAACATCATGTTCTGGTCTAAGCTTACAAGAATTCATTGCCAACAAAAATACTTCAGCACACAGATAAAACAGAAAACTAAATAAGCTGAAGTCTGACTTTTTCTTCATCTGATTAGCTATCTGATCACCTCTCTGGCATTTGCAAACATTTTTATTACTTACATCTTTAAAGGCTAGTACAAAGATCAAACTAAAGGAAAACCCTTGTGTTATCAAAATATTTGCCTTCTACAAAACCAGATAATATATTAAAATATAATAATACTCTAAAAGCCTAAGATTTTGTGGAGGGGGAAGAGAAGAAAGAAAGAGAAAAATCCTTTCTCCTAACTTTGTGGTAAAATGTTTTCAAAAAATCACATTTAATCTTTGCTAAGAACCCTCCTTCTGCAAAAATAAATCTTTCCTTAACAACAAATATTATCAAGAAACATTTTTAACACAGTGCATGTAATATACGTATAAGAAATACAGCCACTAGACATTTATTCTTACCCATTAAAGGATACTAATTATTAATAAGCATATTTATAGCTAAAAGTTATAACTAAATTTAATAAGATCTGATACAAAAATTATCAATTAAAATATAACTTTAAAAAAAAAGAAGCTCTATAACCCTCACTGACTGAATCAGGTGCATTTATAACAACACTGCTTTTTCACAGCACAGTCTGCACCAGAGTGGATGGAACTCAATACTCACCTCAAAAGATTTAAACACAAGAAAGATTTAGGCTCTTATCTTGCCTTCTGAACTACTATGAGTGGTATGGGAATTAAACAGGCAACACTTCACAAAAACCTCAAATCAGTAAAGAGGGGCCTAGTTTAAAGAAAAGGTGGTGCCTTTTCATTATTCACTACACAGACTTCTGGACACCAAGTTCATGACTCATCCTGTGTCTGGCTTCCCAATCCTAAACTTCCACTTGCCATCCCATCTATGCATTCCCATGTTTTTATTTTATACATTTCCTAAATGTATAAATGATCCCATTAACCTCGCTTTTCACTGATCTGGCAGTTCTATTATTTTACGATTAATTCCTTTGCTAGTTCAAAGTATTTCCTAAAAAGTCTTCATTTTTCTGCTTGCACATAATTTTCTTGGCTAACACAGAAGTAGCATGAAGAAGCAGAACAGAGGAGCATGGAAAAAAGCAGTGAGAGAAAAGGAAAGCTCTTTGGTTTTCATTCCATCTTCCCTGTAATTTCATGCAAGACCCTGGGCGAGACATTTACTCCTCTTTCTTCGCTTTGTAACCACGTATAGGAATGCTTATCTGCCTTCTATGACTGTTTCTATATACAGTGGAAATTAATCAAGTTCTTGAATGAGCTCATGCACTAATCAGTGCAGTACTGCTTCACATCTGGGAGGCCATACCTGACTTCAAAGGTGAGCTTTTGAGATCTTGCCATAAATGTATTTCCTCACTCAAATGTTTTAAGGGATCTGTGTCATGCAAGACAAGAAAACTAATCCTGTTATTTACCACGGTTTGCTGGGGTATGTTGGTCTAAAACCAGACTCTATATCATGCTGTATACTCTGAGATGACAGAATGGAGATAGGGCTGAAAACAGGCTGTTGTAAGATGGAATATCCATCTGATGCCAAATGGCAGATCTCACTCATCTATCAAAGGTCAGCAGCTACCATGTTACAGAGTTCTTGCAAGGGAGAAAGGCCTTACTTCAAGTAGAAGAACTGGAAAGTCACATCTCTGGTTCACCCTTTCTTTTTCTTTTAGCAGGGAAATAGTACCATTGTTAGGTGGAAGAGACTTCTTACACACTAGACAGAGTTGTCTCATTTTAATAAAACTCTTGCGATCTCTGGGTACTTCTCACTGTTAAAAGAAGGGAGGGGGGCACTTTTCAACACCAGTTCTCACTACACACATGGAGATGTCTCCTTTTGCGACAAGCCTGTGAAAGGAATACAATGAGTAAACTACTTCAGTGAGAAAGCCACAGCAACTATCAATATACTGTGCATTCATGTTTTATTATGGTTTTTTCTCCTTGTTCTGTGCCATTTTGCTCATTGCTTGGCACTCTATTACTCCTCTGTTGACTCATGTAATAATATTAGTTCCTACTACTTTTGTTCAGGTTATAAAACAAATTAATATAGAACCATATCTAGTAACAGTAAGAAATCCTCAAAAAAGTTTGCTAAATGTTAGTGACATCTTACTCTGGAAAATCTGTACTGCTACGTGGCCCTGTTATAACTAAATGAATTATGTACTTTCTAGCAGCACAATATGGTACTTCACACAGTCTTATCTACATGCCCTGTTTCTTTATCAGCAGGTAATTCCAAAATGGGGGGGAAAGAAGGTATTACTTTGATGTGTAAGTACTCATCACTTTGGTATTGCTGATATTTAGCTGTTTTATTAGATTTTTCAGGATTTAAATTCAGGTTTTCTATATAAAAATATTTGTCAATGAAGAACATACAGAAGTTTATTAAATAGAGTTTGTTCTTTTGCACAGATATATGCTAAGCTCACTACTGACTTGAACATCTAGTGGGTAACATACTACTCCAGTAGATTTTCGTGCATGTCTACAAAAATAACTATCAGAACACTTTTGGTAAATACAAGCAGTTCACACTCTGAACACTTTGCAATAAAGAGCACAGATATTCATTCCCCTTGGTGCACAGCTACATGTTTCTAATTTTCTGTCTTTTTTTGGTGCAAAACTAGCTTTTTTCCAGCAATACTGTTATTTCATACTTACACAGCATTTTCTATTTTTCAAAGCACAGCACAATCCCTCATTCTGAAAGCATTTCTAAGCAGTTTCCTATGTCAGATATCCTGTCCTATTCTCTGAGTGCCATTTTCATAACTCCCTAAGGGCAGTTTGTGAATGTAACTAGGACAGAATGCATTTCCAGGAAATGGAAAATACTGACCTCTATTTCTCCACTGTACTGAGGAGATTGTGATATTAGTATGCTATCCCCAAGGCATGCATAATGTGGCACAGAATTTGCCAGCAAGACATATCTGACAGTTTATAATGAACAAAATCTAGGCTTTGCTATACTTACAGCTAAGTATAAGGCATTCTGCTATATAAATTCTGAAAACCCTGCTTGATAGCATAAGTTCCTGCTACAACCTGTGTGAGAGTTTGCACCAGAAAGAGAACACAGCCAGAGTTGCATACAAGTAGGCATTACTTCCAGGTATCATTTTCTAAAATCTTTCTACCATTGCTCTAATAGTAAAAGCAAAACAATCAACAATAGGAAGGCTAATATAGCCTGTTAACAGCAATTTTAAACAGTTATGTCACTGATATGCAGAGTTAGGTGATGGCTTTTAATTTTTGGAGCTGATCACACATAGTGGTAGCAGTGCTAAAGAAATTATGAAGAAGTTCAGGAAAATATCAACACAGACTTAACAAGTAAAGCCTTTTAATCTTACAGCAATTCTTGTCTCAAGTGTTTGATTCTATAACTTGAATATGTTAACATTAAGTAATTAAATACATCAAACACTGATGTTACTCTGAAGTATTTTTTAAAACTACAGCTAATAGTTTGAAATCAAGTGGGAAAGAAAATTAATATCCCCTCCAGACAAAGCTTCAAGACTCCATCATGAATGACTGCTACAGCTTTCCTGAAATGCCTACATTGCTGTATATCCATAGTAGTTAATTTAATTATCCTTGAATATTTTCAGGGATCACTATCACAATCTTCTTGCATCTCAAGTTGCTTTTTATTTACCAACTTCTATTTCATGTGGCTATTACTCCAAGTCAATTCTTTCAGCATTCACAGGTTATGACAAGCTCTTATGCCATGTGTCCATTTTTCCTAAACAGACTTCCCTGTGATGACACCCCTGTAGAAGTGAGTGTCATTAGTGATTTGTCAGCTAAAGCCAGACAGTTCTTCCCCTTCAGATGCTATTTCAAGATGAGATCTCAGCTACATGAAACATTTTTCTTACCTTTCCATGTTGTCCTGCTCTTTCATAGCAGATTACTGCATCTTCCCACATTTCCAGCTCCTCAAATATTTGTAAGGCAGAGCTGGTGCACCCCAGCTCAAAGAGTAAGTTTGCAAGCTGGCGCTGGAAAGATAAGAAATTCCAGGTAACTGAAAGTAACAAATAATGTCTACAATTTAAAAAGATGTTTGAGGCATTTCTGACATCAACACGAAGCAGACGGATAATATAGAATTATTGTCCAGAAACTTCAGGTTGGAACCTCAAACAGCATACATACCCCAAAAACCCCTCAACAACTGAATAAAAATTGTTGTGCTTTGAACAATTTAACAATATAATACAAAAATAGAAATGGACATGGCAAGGATGAATTGACAGAGATGAACTTCCAGCCCTTAAATGAGGCCTATGCGGCTGGAGAACAGCTGCAGCAGGATGTTGGGAATGCCAAGTGGGAAACAGTGGCCAAAGAAGGGAATTAAAGCCCCTTCTAGCAATGCTTTGTCACAGTAATCTGCACCTGTGGAGAAACAAAGATGGAGAGAAAGGCTCTGACACAATTCTGCTCAGTAGCTGTGAGAAATCACTGTCCCAAATAGCTACTGCAAAAATGTGTTGGTTTTTACACAAATCAATATTGGATTTGAGTTTAGGTTCAACTCCCTAGTTGAGTTTTCCTCACAGTTCAGTCAGCCTCTTTGTTATTTCAAATTTAGCTATTATTTCAGTGCACTAATGAAAATAATTGAGTAATGTCTTCAATTCAAAAACAAACATGACACGTTTTCATGACTTTGAAAAGTCATCTTTGGTCTTTATTTTTTAAGAGAAGATTAGAATTGCAAATAGGTTTTAACCTTTGAAGAAAGGGCAACTTATGTACTATGAGACAAACAGATTTGCAAAAATAAATGGTAGCATTCTGTGTATGGACAGGTACTTATGCCCCACAGAGTTCACCTCTGCAGTGGACTTGGTGATCCTGAATGGACTCCATGAAATTCTCTACATATGTCATGGACCTGTCTTTATTGGTGTGGGTTCAGTATCTGTTGCAAATCCAAGGAGTTACTAGAGGAGTATAGACTAGTAGTAAAAAAAATTAACATCTGGCTACAATTCTTTGATATAATATGTAACAAACTTTGAAACCTCTTGGTTAGCTTGCTATTAATCACTTAAGGGAAAAAAAAACTTGCCATTGTCTAAAACTAAATCTCACCAATGTTTAATTAAATTTGTTCAGTTATATTTGGTAAAATTTATCTATGCAGTGTGTCTTCATTACTATGACTAGAAGATTGAGTCTTCTTTCATTATAAATCCCTATTTTAGCATTTCTATCTTTGGCATAGAAAACTGGCTTGGGTTGAAAATGCCACTATGACAACTGGAAATGAAAACCATACTTGATGGTTATATTGCAAGTGCCTGTTGAAAGGCCATGTAGAAAATCTTGAGAATGCTCAGAGAAGATATGACTGGTTAAAACAACATGAATTGAGATTAGAAGTCAAAAAGGAATAAAACACCATTAAAAGTAAACCAACATGAATACCTTTGGAGGTATGCAATGTTAACAATTTTCTTGAGCTTGTTAAATACAGCGTCATCAGATAAGACTTTAGTGTGTAGATTTCTGTTCTAGAAAATGAAGATGAACAGTGTAGTTACATAAAAAAATCCTGTCAGTACTAGCAAAAGAGGAGACTATCTCAAAAGAAAACTTTTCTCAGCTCAAGTTCTTCAGTGTACTATTGATTCCCAACCTGGTTGATTTCACCATGATCAACTTCCCAAAAGTTTAAAAGACAAGAAAGATGCAAGTAACAGTAGCATAAGTAAACCAATAATAAAAGGTGAGACAGGAGCAAGTTTATTTTAATAGGAGATATGTTTGAAGCTTGCAAGTTTTAGTCTACTTTGTACTGAGGAAAAAGGAAAGTAAAAAAGAATTGCACTAACAAGCAATTACTCCTGTGCACGTCAGAACAAGACATCTGAAAGTAAAGCACTGTAGAACTTGATTTCTCTCCAGAAACACCTGGTTATGTTAGGTTACTCCTTTATTTTTACAGAGTTTCACCTCAAAGTCGCACCACATTTATTTGACTTTGGAGTGATGCAGCATCAAAAATAACCAGACTTTTAAGTAAAGATTGAAATGGGATTGTTACACACCTGTATGGCCCAATGTGGAGGCACCTGACAACAGTAGAAAATCTTCATGCGTTCAGATACCGATGCATTCGTATTTTCAAACTGGTCTGCAAGTGCCTGTAAATGCAAAGAATATCCTGATTTAGTATTTATGTACATTTAATCAAACCTCCCGTAAATTTAAAGTATTCAGAATTTTAGGCATTTTTGATATAATAGAGAAGTTATAATCAACTATAATCATTATCAGGAAGAAGAATCAAATTTGCAATCCCAAGTAAACACTTGCAGAGTCAAACTGCACCAAGTATTGAAGTGACTCTGCCTAATGCATTTCAATCCTTAAGCTAGTTTTCCCCTAAGACAGAATTGATGTGCTTTAGGCATGACATTTCTTATTTAAAAGAGAAAGACAAACATATTATAATGGACCACAGTTTTGGAAACAGTTCTAATACAGAATAAATTATTGTGACTTGGCATACAATTCAATTCAGGCTGTTTTTTTTCTTTTGGTGGAGCTTTGGATGGTTGAAATATTTTCTTCTGAAGCCCTTTGAAAGAGAATGGTAATTTTCACAGAGGAAAACTGTGCCACTAATTTTTTCCCTGAAAATCCACTATGAAGTTATTTAAATCAAAATTCAATAGCAAAAAAATACAATATTAAAGGAAGCTATAGCCAGAAAGGTGGTTAGAAATTTTAAGGTAAGGGAGAAACTCTCTTCAAATGCCAGTCACCATTAAGTAGCAAATTTAAGGACAGGGTATAAATTAGGGAATATTAAATCACTTGTGTTCACATGATTCACCTACCAAAGTTTCTTTAATATGTCAGTCAAAGACTTACACAGGTCAGAATTTTCTCAGCTTTCTGACAATGAATGCAGAGATTCCCAAGGAAAAGGAAAAAATTGATAGGATCACTTCTTTCTCTCTCTTTCTAATCCCAACCCAATGCTGGTACCAATAATGCAACTGCAGCTGCAGAAAATCAATTCTGTGATTCAAACTCCTAAGCATCTTGTAACTGCTATTGATGTTAATGGGATTTACTAAGTGGATTTATTCTTTTAATAAGAAAAGAAATCACACCATGCAGCAATAATTTAGGCCCTAAACTGATGCTTAACCTCCTAATTTTAAATACTAATATTTCACATATTTCATCTTATTCACATTCTTTTTCATAAAATTATCTCCAGAGGCCTGTTCCTACAGATTGTCCAGAAACCTATGCCAAGAAAATGGCTGAGATGTATTTGTAGTAAGGAAAATGACACACTAATAAAATAGCATTCCTTTACACAGTTTCAGGCAATCCAAAAGAGACAGAGTAAAAGAAAACTTTTAAAGTAATATTATTTTAGAACTTATTCAAATACAAACTATATAATACATTACACTTCTCTGTTTTAGTTGTGCAGAAATGCTCTAATGCAATGCAGAAGCATGTTTTTCTATGTTCTGTTGTAACAAAAATTAAACCAAAAAATTGCCCAATTCCTTGGGTACTCATTTTATGAGACCAAACAATGTAGTAAAATACAGCTGAGAAATTTATAAACAATAATTGCTCTAAGCCTTAGAAAAGCAGGAACCTCCTAAATATGTCCTGCAAAATAATTTTTTTGAGTACAGGAAATGAAAGGCAAGAAATGTTTTAAGTGAATCAAAATAGTTTTTTCTTTTTTTTTTTTAACTTTTTGCTCCCCCTTTTCTAATTTCTATTGTTCCAAAAGAAAAACTGAAATACAAAGAAAAATATTTTTTCAGAAGAAAGTATTTTATTTTAAAATGTGTGGCCACATCTTTTTGACACTTCACAGAAAAGACTAATGTAAGTGACATGTTAGAAGAGAATATGATTGTTAACAAGTAGAATTCTTCCCATTCCCAAAACCAACACTGTACTCTGTTCAGAGTTCTAACAAAATCTGAAAATGTAGGTAGGACTTATGACTATTATACATTCCTTAAGAAGAGTAAATAGCAATGAATTTAGAAGTCCTAAAAATCTGTGGTTAATGCACTCTTTAATATATTGACAAAATAAGCTCTGACAGTTCTGCCTACTATTGAAGTACAGAAAATAAGTTACTCAAACTGTGAATTCTGTGTTTCTGAATAATGCTTGAAGAAATAAAATTTGGGTTCTATAATGGCAAGAAAATGAGAATTCTAACATTATTTCACAGCTAATTCTAACATATTAGATCATAGAACAATAAATCAGTAAATTCAACAAGTGAGCACTATCAAATGAGCAGTCTTTTTCATTAATAACCTTCAACATAAATACACTGTAATAAAAAAATTATGTAAATACAGAATACTTGCAACAGTCAGATGTAAGATTTTGTGACTTAGTTTAACTTGAGACTCAGATTCCTGTCTTGTAAGTTGTTAAATAGAAATAGAGCAGAAACCAATTAAAATTCAAAATTCTAAATGACATGAGTTCTTCTACAGGCAACATTTAAAAATGTTAACAGGTTACTCTCCCACCATGTAACACCCTCTTCCCAAGGCTTAAACTGTCATAGCAATGAGTTTTAAAGTCAAAAAACACAAGAGAGACATGTTAATCCAGTCTGGAAACAACAAAACCAGATAGTTTTGATGGAATTTTGTATCATGAGCACAGACTATGCATTGCCACACGAAAGCAGGAAAAGACAGCTCTAGAAACTACAATCCATTTTCCCCACCTCACACTCCAATGTCTGCTCTGAGATTAAGTAGTACAATAGGCAGCCTGTTTGGGATAAGCATACCATGTTAATTTGAAAGGATCACAGTAGAGCTTTTATTACTTCACTTATCAACTTCAGTCTAATCACTTTTCTAATCAATCTCAGCTGGTAATTATCCACAAATTGAGTATATGAAGCTTGTAAAGGACTTTTCCCACTTTGGACATCACTGTCCCATGTTCATTCCCATTGTATATTCCTGCTTTGCTTGTATGTTCAACATATGTGCAACACCACTAAGGTCCTCATGATAAAATATCAGCTTTGATCTTAGAGCCTGACCAAATTTCAATCTCTTCATCCACTCCACATGTTTCACCATCCTTATCTTCAGCAGCTGACTGAGATAAACTTTTTTTCTTTTTAGCCAGACCTTATCTCTGTGCTTCATCTCTGGAAATAGTATTACAACACCCTTATGGTTTCTGAGTAGTCATTTTCCCACAACATTATGCTGTTTGATTTCTCAACCTACTTACAGTACAGTTTTAAAATTTGTTTTAAATTTGTATTAATACAATTGGTCTGAAATCTCTCCCCCAAAGATTTGTTCCCTTTTGTCAGATGGCTTTTTGCATCTAAGGCAAATAAATGGCAATTTCACATGCTTTTTTCTATTCTTAACCACTTTATTCCAGATTAAATAGTTTACTTCCTTTAAAAAATGCCCCTTACTATGTAATACTAACTATATGCAAACATTTTTTCCCCTATTCATTTCACCTGAAGGATGTCCTGATCCAAGCTTACTTAGGGGAAAAATCCCCCCGCAACCAAAGAAAAAGCTCCAAATTCCTATCCTTTGAATAGAGCAGGATATTCAATACTTGTCAAAAACTTATTGGAAACAGCACCTTGCTTGTGCAGAAACTATTTAATTCCATCTAGATCTCCCATCTCAAAACCACTCAAGATACAACTACTCCTATCCAAATTTAACATTGCTGCACCAAATAAAACATCTCCATTTTTATTCATGCAATTTCATCTCACTTTTCCCCAAGTTTTCATATTAGTAACACACAGTGTGACTGCACTGCTTTTTCCTTTATCTATCTTTTCCAACAGGTGCATTTTCCAGTTTCAGCGTTTCAGTCACAATTGTTCCACCCAACTTCCTTCATCTGTGCAACAGCTTGCTTTACAGACAGTGTTCATCATCATAGCTTGTTTATTTTGTCTTCCTGTCTTGTCCTACTGCTAACCAGGCATCCAGCTGTTTTCCACCAACCACACCCTACTCAAAAACACTAGTCTTTACCATATTATTACCTGACCATTTGCTATGCATTTACCAATACTACTATCTCCTGCCTTCTTTTATTTCCTCATACTTTTTGATTTAGCCTGGTACCCTTGATATTCCTCTTCATTTATGATTTTATAGGCAGGAAGATTAGAAAAGTTTTTTCTAGACTTCTGCGTCTCAGTCTAGAAATCTTGCCAGGCTGCCAGAATCAATCCCTAGTTAATACCTTTGGGACTCCAGTGGTGATGGTCCACCCATGAAGTCCTCTCTACATGCATGCTCACACCAGCCATAAACCACTATGTTTATCCATCACCTAATCCCAGCTGACGTGGTGTCTATGGCATTATCTTGTCCTGCTTTTACCCTTCTCTAGTACCTCTAAGCTGTCTGCTTCTCACATGTTTTTACCATATTTGACACAGATTTAGCTGGATTGGATGAATGAAAAGTGCCTTTAGGTCTTTTCTAACACAGAAACTCCAGACACGCTTTTCATGAAATTCTAGTAATTCTAGGGTTCTTTTTCTTCAATTTCTCCCAAGCCTGAAGACTCCTGAAAACCCACAAATCACCCCGACCTTTCCATGCTCTGCCTTGACAACAACTTCCCTTTGCCTTGTGCTTCTTCCAGTTCTGTACATTACCTCTGGATGACATATAAGCAGCAAGCTGGTATTACAGCTCTACTGCCCTTGTATTCTAGCTGCTCCCTTAGCTACTTACATAACCTGTATACCTGCTAAAGTATCAAAGTATGGACACCAGCTGTGGGACTGCCTGGTGGGTCATGGCTTTGTGTCAGGCACAGAAGTGTCTGATGGCACCAGGACACAGTTGGAATTGTTCAGCTGCTTGGAAGAAAGGCATCTGGAGACAAGAGGGGCAAGAGGCAAAAATACATTTGTAGGGAAAACAAACCTGCTATTTCATCTGTAATATGGTTCCTAAGAACTTAGCAGGTGTACAGCTCAAACTGAACTGAGCTCACCTACATTATTTACTCAAAAACAAAGTAGAGGAAAGCTTTGTAAAAATAACAGCAACTACACGTGTAACTCTGGTTGTGGAATTACATAGTTCTTATTTTATTCATAAGCTTACTTCAAAAATGATGAATGAATAGGAAATTTATCATCAAAAAGCTCCTTTGATTTCCTACCACCGAAGTCAGTCTCACAGACAGTTTCTACTGCTTAGTATTTATGAAACAAAAAGTGGGTATTTTTTTAAGCTTATGGAAAATTAATATGTAATATGTACAGACTTCCATAAAACTTTCAGAGATTCAATGATAAATTAATTAAAACTTTCACACAATTTAAGAATTAATTCTAAATCCTTTAAAATATTTATTTTTTGGAGGTAGTGATATTCAAATACTTGTTTAACAGGAAAGTCTACATAATTCTTGAAGTTTCAAAACATTATTTGGCTTTATTATTTTTCAAATTGTCTTCTGCCAAGTTACATTTTCTAACAATAAAGTCTGAAAAATGCTGCAGAAGAAAGAACTAGAGTCCAAGTTAATTTGGGATGTATTACAACAGTAACTGTCGCAACCTTGTTCCACAACAGTGTACACAATAATACACAAACACAGAAAATTACTAACAAAACCTTCATTCTTCCTGAAGAACATATACATAATCAGTGTCTAAAATTCAAAAACTGTATGCATATTAGAAAACAGGTGACAAATAGAGATAATTGAATATGCAGAATATGACATTTTCTTTCCTCTGAATTATGTATTAGTTATTCTAAACTTTTCTAGTACTGTAACTATTTTAGTACCTTGTGGATATGTAATTACATCTTGAGTTACAGTCCTTTGATAATCTTACTTTAAAAAAAATATTAAAACCCAATATTTACATTTCAAACAACACACTTATTTCAACAGCTCTTTGTCAACCCAAGAGTTCCTGAAACCAAGACTACCAGGCCAAACCGAGACATACGCAGACTTCTAAAATCCAGTGGTCAAACAAACTACCAGTGAAGCAATGCCAGAAACAATGAAACTACTACAAGTTTTCATATAACAATGAAGTAAAGTTTTGCTTAACGGGAGAGAGTAATTTTTGGCCAAGTCCAAACCTCATGACAGAGATTGTGATGAAATAGTGATTACTTTATTGATTGCCAATTTTATCACTAGAGAAATAGATACAAAACCAGTTCATTGGGTCATATTACATTCAACCATTATTCAAAATAGCATTTTGACAGTTCAGACAGAACTTCGTTGCTTGGAAACTAAAATGACTTAAAGAAAATAACAAGATATCTTTTTAAAAGCTCAGATTATATATTTCTGTTAAACAATGAAACTATCTCTGAATAGTTAAGAAATAAGGCATCAAAACACACAGCAAAAACCATTAAGCAAGGATGTATTTCAACATCAAGAAGAAACCTCCCACTCATTTATCTAATTTTCAAAGTAGAATTATGACATTAAATACTCGAGGTAAATTTATTATGACTATTATAAATTGTAATTTGTAATTCATGGAAGCTTAAACAGACCATTTCTCACACTGTGCAAAGATGCCAAGCTGAAGACCACTACTTAATTGGGATTTTACATTATTCACATTCTCAGGAGGATAAAAATGTTCTGTGAGAACTCTGCAGAAGTCAAATGCTTAAAAGCACAAAAACATTGCCTCTTTTTTATGCCTCATTAAAATACAAGTCTAAGTTTTATTAAAATCTTGTAGCCTTGAAGACTCATGGTATTGCTCATTTTGCAAATTCACCCTCTCAGTCATTTTTCCAGCCAAATTATTGCTTATTAGAATTGACCTCTATTGGTGTGTTTGTTTAAACCAACTAGAGGACTGTGTATCACACCGCTCCCAGGAACTAAAAACCGATTTAAAATCTATGAAAACTAACTTTACCATGTTGTATAGCACTGACTGCCTACTTTGTATCGCAAACGAAAGTCTACAGGGTGTCTGGAACACAGAAACTGCAAAGACTTCAGGATGCTTCACAGAGGAAAAACTAACAAGATAATGCAACTTGAAACAAAATTAACTGAAACATTCAAGTAGAAGACTTTAAGACGCAAGTTTTCAAACCTAACTCTGTTTGCATTGGAAGCAGTGTTTTACCTTTTTTCAATGCTTCGGTAAAAACTTCTTGATAGTATGCAGTCACTACACTGATAGAAAATACAATGTTCACTGACTCAGGTTATTCCTGGGTCCACGAATGGAAAATGGTTCCAGTTTCTAGCAGCTTTATACACAGAAGGAAAAACGCTGATTTCCTTTAACTGAAATGAAAACAAAAATTTTCTATGCATATTCCCTCAAATTAGAGTAATCCCTTTTTAAACAGCAGACTAATCCCCAACTAATACTTTGCTTATTTTTCCCTCCCACTGTAGACTCAATAGAGAAATCTCTCTGATCTGTAAAAACACGAGGTCTTCTGATACTGGGTTCAGCACTATCCATCCCAAAGCAATGTTCTATTAGCTGATTTTGATTGATTTTTCAGTTAAGATGCTCCAGCTCTCAAGGCTGTAAGTAGCAATAATACGGAGTATGCATAAGGAACATGGATTCTTCTCTGCTATCTCCTTTTTCCTTCTTCTCACTAAACAGCTAAAGAAAGTCCTTGGCACCATCAATTCCTCACCAAATACTTAAAAGCTTAAAGTTTCTAGGCTAAGAAGACTGCTAGTAGAGATTTTTCAGGACAGCTTTCTCTGTGGCACCCACACACAGGCTTGATTTCACTGTCAGCATTTGACTTGAACCTGAGAATAATGCAGTATTCTCTCCAAGACAGATTACAACTAGATAATTTCCCAATATGGTTCAAGTTTGGTGCATTTAAAGTTGTTATGCTCTTTAAAAGCATAAGCAAATAAACTTTTTTTTTCTTAAACAAAGGCTGTGCCAATTTTGCAGCAAAGGAGGAACTTGCTTATAGCCTTTATTAAAGATCTAACTGTTCCTGTACCAGAAACCTGCTTTGCTGCAATCTTTCCTCCCCAGCCCCATCATGCATTGCAATAAATTGTTATAGAGAGGAAGTTACATCAAACATTTGTGTTTTGTAATATATAACAGATATATTCTTTGAAAGATGCAGTTCTTCCTCAGAGAAGCCAAGAAAGTAAGTGGATAGTGAAGTTAAACCCATAAATTAAATATTTTTTCTATGCATTATGTAATTGCTTGTTTGGGTATATTCATAAACTTTCATAACCATGAGCCATTTGATCTATCTTGTATTCCAACTGGAACACCCCGCTCACAAAGAATAATCTATCAGAAATATCTTGTACTTTTTCTGTTACTGGTAGACTTGAGTTTACCTACCATATAGCACACATTTGCATTTTGCTGATAGTAAATTGTGCAATAATGTATATATACACAAGCAATTAAAAAAAAGTCAAAGTATCTGTAAATAGCAAAAAAAACCCTAACTCAAGCTTTAATATAAAGCATAAGTAAACATACTAGGAATAAATATTCAAAAGAAACATTTATGCATGGCAAAAAAAAATTCGGAATTAGACGGTCATTTCTGAAACAACAAACACTTTAAATAAAAAAAGAATTTCAGAGGAAATGTTTTTCAGACTTGTCACTAATTGCAAGTATGCAAACATTTACAGCTTCCTACCTAGGGCAGAGTCTGGATGGTAATGTGTTATGCAATAGAAATATCAGTGAAAAAACACAGCAAAACCAAAATGCCGTGTATCCACGTAACATGTAACATCCACGTCTTGTTTTGGTGCAAGCACATTTGGTTTTGGTGCAGTCGCACCAAGCGTAATTCTTTCATGTTACTACAATACCTGGAAAAAGGAAAGAAAATCACGTCTAGTCTTATCTAGATACCCATAACTTGAAATCATAGAAATTCTGCTGCTTTAATTGCCAGAAGCTCTTTTTTCAGTAATGGAAATAGTCAATTTATCATGGGGTTTTTTCACCCGCAATGTGCTCTTTTGTTGTTATCTGGTTTTCAACTATTTTCATTCCTTTGAAAACTTCAAGAACATCTTTTACTTATTTGGTGAAGGCTACAGGAGTATAAAGGAAAAAGATAGACAAGCTCAGTCTCCTTTGTCCTGAATCCAGCCTGAATGTCCCAGATAAAATCTTGGGACACCCACTGTTTTCCCTTCTTAAAAGAACAAAAAGTTTGTCTTAAGAATAGCTGCCCAATACAATGAAACCTTGACTGATACCCAGTAGCTGCTGTTGAAAAATTATTTGGCAGGAAATAAGCATTCTTCCAGTAGCTGAGCCTGACCAGCAACTATACAGTGTATGATGGTAAGTACATTAGAAATACGACACACGGGCAAAGTGTTTAAACTTTAGCTATCCCAAAAGAAAGCAGTCACATGTAAAGAAATCTGTTTTCAATATATGTATTTTCTTGAAAGACATCCAATTCAGTTCTTCACATGTTCCTGGAAAGTTCTCTCTACATCAGGGAAAAACAAACAAACCCCCTATCATTCTCTGTTAGTTATTGATCTACTCACCAAAGAGGAAAAATAAACATCTTCAGTAACAACTGGTTTGAAATCATTTTAATTTCCAGTGAAAATAAAAACACTCTAAATGCATTAAATGTTCCATGCCTGATTGTATGACACATTCAAATAGAAATGTATCAAGCTCCCCTGAAGACTCAGTTCTTTATTAAAATAGGAGGAATCCACAAAACCACAGCTCTTTCCACAACTATATAACCTGTCTGGCACACAATCAATCAAAAAAACTAGACCAAACAAAAAATTTTCAGTCAGCTGGACAAAGTTTTATGGTCTGTGCTGGTCATTCACACCAAACTGGTTGATAGACAGAGACAAGACAACAAAGAATATTCTGTTACTTCACTGGCCTTAACATATTAAAAACCTTGCCGAAAAAAACATGGACTGTAGAAACAAAAGGACAGCCAGGATAACATGTACATCCTTTACTCTGTTAAGAGCCTTCAATTGCTTAACTGAGGACCATCAGCTGCAAGTCCTAATGGCACCACTCTTGCACTGGAGGCAATTTTCTTGCAGATATGCAGGAAGGGATAGCATGCTGCTGCCAAAGGAACAGATGCACTTTGATTTCAGCTGATCCTATTTTACTTGAGATACTCTAAGGTGAGCCAGAGGGAGAATACTGAAGGATAAATTAACTCCCACCAGCAGCTGCCACCACCTACTTCCTGCTACCATTTTTTTCCAGGGTAGAGAAGAACATGGGCCCCGCAGTCTGCTGGGCTTCTGGCCATTCCTTCAACCCTCAGCCTGCACCCTAAATGGAGAGCCAGAGGGAAGAAGGCAGATTTCAGACCAGAGAAAAGGGCAAAGTGGAGCTTGGGAGCTCCTGAAACAGTTAAAGATCGCACTATAATCTGGCATTTTTGACTTTGTAAGTGTCTGAACCTGCAACATTATTAATGACCTCGGCTTGCGTGCATTTCACACAGGGGAAAACAGAAAGAAAGCAGAAGCGCTCTGTGGTAGAATCATTTACTACATGTTTCTATTTCTAGGCAACTTCAATGTTTTCATAGATCTGTGTCTGGAAAAATGGGCAGGTACAGCACAGCAATGTGCATAACAGCTACAAACAATAATATTTATGCCATTTAAAAATCTAGTTCTGGCATGGAAGGTCCTATTACTTACAAAAACATCTCCACATTTGTCAAAATGCCTAAGTCTTATCATAAAATCACAGTGCTATCATTTACAATATTCAGTCAGAAAGCAATACTGTAAGAAAATGGGTAACTGCAAAAGTAAATGGAAATATTGAAAAGAATCATTATCATATCATACTCAGAGGGAGGCTGGACACCAGACTGGGCCCCCCAGGGAAGTGGTCTCAGCACCAAGCCTGGCAGAGTTCAAGAAGCATTTGGACAATGCTCTCAGGCACATGGTGTGACTCTTGCGGATGGTCCTGTGCAGGGCCAGGAGATGATCCTTGCGGGTCCCTTCCAACTCAGCATATTCCATGATTCTGTGAGTATAAAACTCTCCATACACCAGTCCCAGTGATTATTTGAATCAATGGTCATCAAATCAGTTTGGAAAGCTCAGAATCCAAATATATTCCTCGATTCATAACTAAAAACCGTAAGAGGAACTAAATGAGTTGAATTAGGCCAGAAAAATCAGTTCTCTGGTAGAAGCTACATCTAGCACACAATATTGCAAAGTTTGTCTCTAGACTAATAGTTTCCAATCAATTGATTCTTTACATATCAGATTCTCCAAATTTTCTATCTCCAAACATTTAGAAACACAGCAGTCACCATATTAAATAGGGTTTTTTAACAACTCAACCCTCCTTGCAACTTACCAGAAAGTGAAGCCCTCAATATGATGGAAATTCTTTCAGCAGAAACATCTATCAGAAAAAGCAGGACTCACTCTCCACTACTCCACCACAGTTATAAACTAATTTAAATGCATCAACATTTTCATTTCACATTAAACTAGTTGTTATTTTTGTAAATGGTACAATCATTTAATCTAAAAACAGAAAAATAACATCGCCTCTTGTTAATTACACAATAGTCCATTCTTTTCTATTTTATCTTTTCCTCAAGCATTACTTTCCATCCCTATTTCTGTATTTATCTCACAGGGATTTGTCACCAGTGTAATGGCCTTTTTTGCAAATCCCTTCTTCCTATTTTTTGTGAATTCATACTCTCTCGGTGAAAGATTACAAATCTCTACAGCTTGTACTTCAAAGTTTTGCTGCAGAAAACTGATCTGCTGGTATCTTACTCCTAATAGTGTACAAGAAACAAATTTTCCAAAGAATTCTCCTTGATTATCCTTGGTGTTGACCTGCATAATAAAAGTAAAATATTTCCAATGTACTGTGCTGAAACTCTACCCCTATTTGGCTGTACAAACACCTTCTTGCCCCTAAACACCTGAGAGTAATTCTTTTCAGTTTTTATCAGATTTCCCACTGAAAATCTCCTTTGGCAATAAATGCATTGGCCTCCCTTAAAATCACAGCTTGTATGCTGACCTGAGGAAGTAAAATATTTATTTTGTATCAGGAGAAAAGAAAAGCCCTACTGACAGACCATTCAGCCTTTTTTTTCTGAGTGAATATGTATGGGCAAGACCAAGGACCACTAGTTATTGGGACTTACTAAGTTGGCTTTGACTTATTACCTATTCCAACTTTTGCAAATATCAGAGAACCAGTATTTCCATATTCATTCACTTTTGGTACTTTTAAAACTAAAAGCAGTCTTCAGTCTCATTTCTTGCAAAGAGTAAAGCAGCACTAAAATACCTTCTAATGAAAGAATTTTTCAGAACAATGCTGGATCACTTTCAAGATATTAGAAGACACATAGACACAGGCACTTCTATCAATAACATTTATCTCACTGTTATCATGTTATTTCCCAGCAATTGTTCTTGTACATCTTCATTTCATTAAAGAAGAAGGCACTATCTACTATACACATGACTCTGAATTAAAGACTGAATTCATTCTCTGTTTTTCAGTACAGTTCACCATGGTCCTGGAACTTCTGGAACTACAACAACCAATGCACTTAGTGTCTTTTCATTGCATTGAAAAACTCATGCATTTGGCAGGCTTTGCACAGCAAGATTCTGCAGAGAAAACAGAGAGAACAAAGAGAACTGCTTTAATTTATTTAACTGATTTAACTTCTTCCCTGTAATAAGCTGATTACCTTTATTGAATTGTAACTCCAAAACTACCATAATGAGGGCATTTTGTATCTTTGCTGCATATATTTTTACTGTTCTGGAAAATGATTAAAAACTGAAAAGAATGCAAAATTCACTCTGTCTTAATTTGGTTTTAAAAAGACATTTCATGCAATAGCATCCATATTTTTAATAGATTACTACTGTATTCAATCAAAATAAGGTTATAGATTTGTGTCATTGAAGGTGAAGAATGATAGAGCCAAAGAGAACTATTACAAATTTACGCATTTTGAATTAATAATCATCAATATTATTTTCATCAGCAAATAATTTTGCTGGGGTTTTGTTTGTTTCATTCATCTAGGTTTTGTTGATTTGTCTTCTTTAATTTGCACCTTCTCTTCCTTTCAAAGATTTTTCATCAGCAATGAAAATCAGACTATGCTTCAATGATACATAGCCTTATTTCTATTTTTTTTTAATCCAGAAGGATTAAATGGAAACATGTTTAAGACAACTCTATCTTTAGTACAGAATTCCTGTCTGATTTTTTAAATTTAAATGCTGGAGTATGATAAATAGCATTGTTATGTCCTAAATTAAGAAGTTAACTTGCCCCTGTTTTAAGACTTTTTTTTAGATGGAAATGGAAGTGTGATTAGCAAATAAAGCAAATCTACATTATGATCCAAATTAAACAAAATTCCAGACCTTGTAACAAAAAGATAACTATCAAAATGAGTTTTGCATTTAAAGTTTTCTTTTTTCTTATAGGTATCTTAGAAATGCACAGGTTCTGATTACACATTAAAATTAATATATATTAGGGTTTCAGTCCTCATTTCATAGGGCAAACACAAAAACCATGCCTTTTTGTCCTATCAGCTCTCATGGAGTTTCTCAATTCTGAATAAATTAGGTCTTAAGCCATGAAAGAAAACACACCTTTGCACCTGCCTGTCAGCTTCTGAAGGCTGGTTTGCCCTTTCAACACACTCTCAATTCCAGATACTTTGTTAGTGATTTTTACCAGATCATACATACTATTGTCCTTTAACCTCAGCATCAAGACATGTCCTGCTGGTATATTAGTTGAGATTACTAATTACAAGTGTAATTTAAAACATTTAGTAATGAAATACATAAACATTAATTGAAAGATCAGTTTTTCTTACCCTAGTTATAACCATGTTATCACTTGGACTTTAAACTTTGTTGTTCTACAGGTAGTGCCTGTATCATCAATAGAGATATTGAATGTATAAAGATATCAACACTTTTAAGCATTCAACATTTAACAATTCAGCTAAATTACCAATTTTAAGCTATTATTCTATATGTCTTAGTCTATAAGAAAAAGAAATTACCACTTCTTGTTAATCTTCTTTCCAGAAGTGAGCATTTAGAAAAATTACACTTGTTTAACTGTTTATCTCTAGTAGACCTTTTACATAAGAGGTCTTTCAGCCTAAATCTTTGGTATACTAGTTAAAGCTATTCAATTTTTCTATTTTATATTGTGGAAGACTGGAAAGCTACTGCCTATACAACATTTCCTGATCGTTTTTCTTTATGATATTCTGGTAATTCATTCTTTCCCACCCATTACTACCTTGTCTCCAGGCAAACAAATTCATTTTTCACTTTAACTTGTTCCTTAAGTACCCCTTACATGTTTAAGCAACCTCAACATTCGAAGTTATCCACATCACAATTACTGCAAATTTAAAAATTATTGAGGAAGAGACTACCTCTTGAACATAATGTACCCATTTCAACTATATCATCACTTTAATGGCAGGAAAGAGAAAAGGCAAAAAATTTGTAATGCATCTATACAGAAGAATTTCAAGCACTGGAAAACCAATAGTACTTAGTTTTTGCCTAACTCAAAGTGAACTTCTAAGACGCAAGATGATGTTGATAGTTTTAAGGAAGTATGCTGGGGCAGGAGTTAATTAGCATGCTGGAACTGTGCATATCAGTATTTTTTCTCAAGCAAGTCACATAGCAGATTCTTAATGTGCATGTTTTGGATCATTATATCAGGTCCTGCCAATGTGCATTTTACTTTGAAAACAATACTAGCCAACTAAGAAACAATATGCAATTCAGTTGTTCACAGACATTTTACTAAAAAAAGCTTTAATTTCTTTATAATAGAGCTCGTGCAGTGGGTGGGGAAGAAAAGCACATAAAAGGAAATGAGTTGAACAATCCCAAATGAAATACAAAGCATTTTGATATCAAAATTAGCACAAGAGGTCAAGGTCATGAGTAGAAGATAACTGGATTCATGACCATCTGACGTAAGATTTCCTTTTTGTTTGAAAACACAGAGCCAAGCAGTGTACCAGCCAATTTAGAGCATCCCAGTGCAACTGCCCTATGGAACGTTTTGCTGTAGTCAAACACTACCACCTAAAGAAGGGTGGCAAAACACATGAGGTCTCAAACAGCACAGCAGCATTACCGACTTTCAAAATGATGAGCTTACTGTTATTTCTGTACAAATATTGAACCCAAAGCTACTGAGTGCCAGTGCTTAGGCTATGGGATTCAATGTTAAAACCTGTTAATCACTTAAGCCTCCACTTCCAGTACAAAACCTTCAGAAAAGCACCAGGTGTTTTTTATCTTCTTTATGCCATTTACATTTATTTTTTTATGTTACTTACATGAAGTATATATATTATAGTTATTGCATTATCCTTAACAAGCAAGTGTACCTTCTTGAATGTTTTTGTTTTCAAAGAAAAAGCTGTTCCACCTGTCGACTATGTTACATTTATGATTTATCAAAAGATGTAAGCAGAATTTCCTCTAAAGTCTGTAGAAGAAGCTAGATTTAAACGTTTACTTGATAAAGGGTGGATTTAAAACCAGACCACTTGTTGTACTGCCACTGGTGAACAGCAGGTATAAAACACTTCACACAGGATGCAAAACCCAAAGAGGAACTGCATAGGATTCAAAACAGTTTACCTGTGGTAAGTTCCAAGCTGTTGTGGTTACACTGTTTTTATAGTTCCCAAATCAGTTTGATCTAAGGGGAGACACATCAGCAGTCAGTGCTGAAAACCAGATCCAAGAACCTCTTGCATCAGCTGTTTTTCACTAAAGGGGGAAGTAAGGACAGAGAAAGAAAAGAACTACCACTGTCAAATTCAAGCTGAATTACAATATAGGAAAAGCAGACAACTGCCTTGAGATAAGGTACCTGGCATATGTGCTGGACAGTGTGACTATTTCAAACAGTCAATAGGGTTATTTCAAAATATGATTTGTTAGCTCACCTTAAGGTACCTATCTCCAGATCTGTAATGATACTTATGAAATAAATAAAACTGTAAAGATTTATCTATTCAAATGTAGCAACAGCTGTATGTCTTCATCTATTCAATTCAGTAAAAGACAGAAATAGCATCTCTTCCACGCCATCTGGTCTGTGGAACTAAATATTTTAATTGTTTAATTTATTGAAGTGGAGCTTATAATGTTTATGCCTTCCAGAGCAAAGCTTAGGCTGAGTGATGCGAATGTTGTGTCCTGGTAGTTACACTTTTCTTTGCAAATTCCTGTTATCACTTTATCTACAAAAGAAGTGTAGTATTACTGTTCAATACGGCTTAGGGATTCTCCTATCACCACCTTTCAAAATGTCACAACACTGAGTGAAGAGTCTAAAGGGAGAAAAGTGTTCAGAACTAAGGCTCAATAGGAAACCATTTGGAAAAAAAATGCAGGCTTCATGTTTTTGGCTTCTTTTGTGCATTGACACTGGAAGTGGAACAGCTCAAGTGTTGAACATAATTGTCAAGAATAGCCGAGAAAATACGAAGAAACTTTAGCGCAGAAAGAATGGTTTCATTCTTTCCCCATACCAGCTAATAGCACTGATCCAAACTGGCAAAACCAAGCGTGAAGAAGAAAACTTCTAGGCAGAAATCATTACCTGGAAAATTAAACTACTCCATATTCTCTCTTTTGCTAGTGGTACAAAACTGCTTCAGTTATTCCTGAGTAACTCTTGGCAGACTGGATCTCTGATTCCCCCTCCTCCCTGTCCCTTCCAACCCATAATCACATAGTAAAAGAAAAACAGAAGGAGTCAAGCACCACCACATTAATTATTTTGAAGTGTGTTAATGAGTTTGGTGTATCCCCAGACTCAGTTGTGTCATGTAACATGTTCTGTCAAATATATCATCTGTTTAAGCAAAATGAAATACGCTCTGGAAATATTCGCCTTGAGACTGAAATCATAACCATCACCAAGAGGTCACTCTCTTTTGAGATCGCTTTCTGAGGTAATAAGTTTTATTTCTAGTGTTCTGGAGACCTTGTGATCTTGTATACAATTCAGTAAGGAATGGTTTTATAAGACACCTGGCTTTTCTCATCTTCTAAAACACTTTTTGGAACATGTGTTCTAATAATAAATACAATTCATAATAGTTAAGAACTATTGGGATATCAGTGCAGGATCTCCTTGGGATAGAAGAGGGCTATGATCCACTTATTACCCTCCTGAAGGGAAGTGATTTATATCTCCCTCAGTTCCCCAGTACATCTCAGATCCCAGTAACTTTCCACCAAAACTTTCAACTTCATGCTAAACAAATTTATTAAAATTAATTTTTCTCCTCCTTCCTCCCCTCGCCCTTTCCACCCACAACTAAAAGAAATTATTAAAATCTTATTTAATGTACTCCTAGAGTTCAAGGAGAGGTTAAAGAACAGTAACAGGAACTCCTAGCACAGGGATCTAATAGTTCTCCTGAACAGACAGGTGCCGTCATTCCCTTGGTTATGCTACATGTCTCTCCCTATTACTCCACCTGTGGTTTGAAAGGCCTGATCAGAAAGATATATGACTTGAGAAACAAAAGAACAGGGAAAAATCTGTTTGCCTCAAACCTCTCTAGATGAGTCTTTTGGGAGGAAGACTGCTCCCCTCTCCTTTTAGAACTCTTCCCTTAAATGTTGAAGTGGTCCAATGTAGAACCACCACCAAATAAAGAAAAGCAGAGCAAGCAATTTGGCATGGAAGTGGCTATTTAGTTTTGAAAATAAAAAGGATATATTTCTATGATAAATGACATAACTTTCTTGCATAACCATTTAAAGCCCATCAATATGAAATTAACAAAACAGCAAAGTTGTGTTCAAGCTCATAAAGCTCAAGACACCAGGACTGTTAGATCTCTATCAGCCTTTCCTTTTTACAGAGGCACATAATTTTTTATTCAGATTTGAAAAGCTGAACACTAACTAGCATGTTTCTTTAGTAAGAACAATTTAAACAAAAAAAAATTCCTTTTTAAACACATACAGAAAAACATTAGTTGCTGGCAAAAATGACACTCTGAAGTATTATTTAAGTGCAAATTAAAGGGCAGTTGACAAAATTCCCAACCACATACATCTGTGTATGACTAAGGATATAAAACAAGATCTCATGTGACCTTTCAATCTTAGGCATAATGATTAGCGTATAATATTGCTAGTCTGCTCCCAGCTCTCCTGAAGTCTTATTAAAACACCCTTTTCAAGACACATTTCTCTGCCCCAACAGGCAAATTCCTTTACTGCCAAGAAAAGCAAGCAGGAGGGAACCGTATGAAATACTGCGTATGGTGTACGACGTGCTAGGAAAGCAAGCCATCAGCTTGCAGGCATGCTGTCACCAGGTGTAACGAGCAGCAGGAAACACAGGCAGAAAAGGGGCCCATAACAAGCTGATAAAAGCCGCAAACATAGAGGCAGCGAGTGGAGCCACTCAGGTTAGGGTAGGACACACCTGGGATATCCCAGGTAGGATAAACCTGAGCAGGCTGCTGGACTACCAGGCACATGGCAGCTTCACCTCCTTCACTGCTGGCATAATATAGCAGTAAATAATGGTCTTGTTTCTACCCTACCATTTAAATTCATTTTGCTTCATTCTTAAAAACACTTTCAAATCCACTGAAATGGAAGAGTAAACTTATTTCATATATCAAGAAACTACAGTGGGATGAGACCCTATGTGTTTTGAACTGATTTGGTTGTTGGTGGTTTTTTTTTCTTTTTCTTTTTTAGCTCATCCCTCACTTTTCTCCTTTTTTCATAGCTCCAACACCACTCAAAATTCCTTTTTTTCTCTCCCATCCTGTTACCTGAACTCCGACTGCACTTTCAGTAGTAATTTGTGGCTTAACAGCTTAGTTCAACCCCATCTTAAACTATTAATAGTTTCTAAATTACTTTATTACAATAAAAGGTAGGTGAAGATCCCCAAACTGATAGAGCAATAGGAGGTTTCTGGTTTTATCAAAAACCTACCCCCATTTGTTCCTGTTTTCTCCCTCCCATTTCTCTTTCCACCCTGGTTCTTCTCACCCTGCTGGACCTTCACCCTAATGGAGGAAAAACAATCAAAGAACTTAAAAATATCATACTGCATCCAGAGACACATTTTAGTTGGCAGTACCTCGATCGGCATTTCTCTCTATGTTATACTGGTCATGACTAAATATTCTAGTGGAATATAAAATAACTGGTTTCTCTTTCAAATGCTGTTTCCTTTTCTTGGAAAAATGGTTGAAAAAAGTACTGGCTTTAGAAATCTTTAACCTTAGTTTTGCAGATCCAAACCCCATTTAAGCAAAAACTGGACAGAGACAACCTGCAGCATCCAGAAAAAATATCTCCTTCTCACTTGCCAGAAGTACCCAGAATGATCATTTCAAGAATCATTCCAGACTGCATTTTCTGTAGTTCAGATTTTTAAAATAATCAGAAAAAGGTTTTGAAAATGATCATTACAATTCCCCTTGAAGTTTTCCAATTAAAAAAAAAAATTATGAAAACTCTTTGGCATAAAGTTTAATAAATAAAATTTATTTATTTTATAAATAAATATATTTAATATTTGGAGTCTGGCAGTTAATTTTAACCAATATGACCTCATTTCAAAAAGAGCTGCAAATATTTTCAAGTAATTAAAATAATCTAAACAGACATAGCCAGTCCTACAAAAAAAGCAGCATATGCCTACTCAGCAATATTAATTTAAAAAGATGTTTATCAGCTGCAGACCCAGCACAGGAGCAGGTGAGGGTGGAAATGGGGAAAGGAAAAAAAATTAGAGTAGAATAAGACAGGAGAGTCCCAGCACCATTAAGTCAGAGTCTATAACAGCTCATGCACTGTTCAGACAACCCTAAAAGAATGTAGAAGGTTTACCATATCGTATTCTAGCTGTTTTACAAGAATTTTTATAATTCCTTTAAAAGATTGATATTGCAAAGAATCACATTTACACCTCCTCCCTTAATCTGCCATAACTAATCTTTCTACAGCACTGTGAACTAGTAAATAATGAAATTGTAAAACAAGAACCCATTAAATCCATTTGTATGAAAATTCTGTGGGTTCGAAATCCATTTTCTACTGATAAACAGCTGCAGAAACCACTCATTCTTTGGCATCTTAATGAAAATTATACATCACCATCTTCACAAAGATGATATATCAAAAATGACTTGAGCTATGTATGAAAATAACATCATTCATGGTATCTTTTCTGATTCCTTCTTAGCAGTGTTAGAAACACTGATATTAAAATTCTGATCTGATGGAACTCAGGAATGAAAACCTCAACTGGAAAGTTATTCAAGTTATTTGATTAATTTAGCACATATAAATCATTAAACAACTTTTAACTATTTTTGGAAACTGAGCTTGTTACCATCGGATCAACACAAATACGCATTTATATCCAAATGACTAGAACATTTAACGAAAGAAAACATAAACGCATTAAGATTAAAGGAAATATTCAAAACCACAGATTCTGTGTCTACTGTGAGGTCATATCCCAAAACATTACAGCGCATGCTAATCAAATCCTTTGCATTACTGCAGTTGCAGCACAAGAAGTCAAATAAATGGACTTGCTAAGAGAATCCCTTCATGAAGACTTCTGTCATGAGACTGTCAAACTGTCTAACATAACAATTTCCAGTACTCAGGTTTAATCAAGCTAGACAAAAATGTTGGAGGCACTCCAACTGTTTTATAGCTTAGGGCATCAAGGATCCTGAGATCACTTCCCAAGTGCTGTCAGATTCTACATCTCCCAGATCTGGAATCCTGGCTTCCCTGAGAGTGTCCTAATGACCACAGGAAATTCCACTACAGCAACTCCACGTCTTCATCAGCAAAAGAAAAATGAAGCAGCACATCCAAAATGCCCTCCTTCAAAGACTCATGCATCATAATGATTTTAAATGAAACATCAGCTTTTCAAGATTTAAATACATAGCACCCCAATGATAATTTTTCACATTCCTGGCTGTTTTAGCCAGCAGGAGTGTTGCCTGATGGACATAGACAAATGCCTGCTGTTCATGTGTGACAACAAGACTTAGCTGTACAAAGATGACAAAGGGCTAACAAAACTGTAATATGAAGGTAAAAAAGAATCTAAAACAATCTTGATAATGCCTATAGACCTTTCTTTTGAAAAATTTACTTTTGAAAGACATCTTACTAGATGACACATTTCATCATTTTAACATTTCTTTATTGTATTTGAAAAAACAATTTTTTCTTTGTTTGGACTCAGATTATTTAAATAATCACTGCCTCAAACTTGCAATAAAAATATTAATCACCAACTGTCACATCAAAATGGTAAATTGAAATTGCCGCTTTATTCATGAATGTGTTTTCTTGTTCTCATAATACCAATAACTACTTACAAGTTTCAGTGTTTTATAGAGATGATTTACTTGAGGAAAAAAAAACTGAAAAATTTGATAGCAGTAGCAGCTTGATGTTCAGGAACATCTACATATACTCCTCAGATTGTAAGTCAGAAACTACAGGTACAAAAATAGATTTTAATTTCAATCTTACAAAACCTGCCATGTTTTTGAAAGTGATGATTCATTACTTGTACCTATAAGCTCATCTCAGGACTAACAGACACAGAAGGATTTGTGGTTTATGCATCTAATTTAGAGACATAATTAGAAAATTATCTTGTACAATTTGCAGGCAGGAACTGCAAAACGTCCTAACTCCTGCCTGTTTGTATTTGATTATATATATATAAATAAACTATATATATACACATATATGATAATAAGGCAGCTCAGAAGTCTTACCTGAGTCTGCTTCATTGCCCGTTCCATTCTGCGAGTGCTTCCTTTCTCTAGTTTGGTCCGAAGGAGTAAGGCTGATGTCTGAATGGCCCAGAACTTTGGCTGAGAGAGCAAGCACTGCAGAGAAAAAGAACATTTTGTCATTACTTCACGTTTAAAGACACTGAAGACAGTAAAGTTTTTAACAGTGGTCTCAAGCATGAACGCTGTTTCCTATTCTGAGAGTTGAATATGTGGCTGGAGGACTTATTTGATGAACTGAGGACTGTACATATTACCTTAATCTATTTTCAACATAAAAAGTGGCTTTCAAAACCACTTCCTCCTTCTCAGCTATGCAGTGCTATGTTTACATGTATTCATACAGTGCATAGGCCAAACTGCACAAATTAAAATGGCTACCCAGAATCAAAGGAAAATGAAAAATTTTATCCTGGGCCGACTGGCTCGGCCTTCTCCACGCCTGCATACCGGGTAGCTGTAGACACCTGCAGGGATCCTACTTCTCAAGGCTGAATAAATCCACCTCTCTCTTGCCCTCTTCTCATATGCAAGGTGCCCTGATGCCCATGTTAACAGCACTTCCACATGAAAAATGTTGAATTTGCTAAGAATCTGAAGAATATTAATTAATCTAGAACTTTCCGGGACTTGAGAATGACGGAAGAATTTTTGACTTTAGTAGATGTATAGGGACTAGGAAATAATCTATGTAAGCAGCTTTCCTAAAATAATTTTAAATTATCACTTGGAACACACTGCACTGATGCCAGGAACTTAGTGCCACTCTCCAACCACTGATTTTCAGCAAAGTCCTATAGAAGACATGCAGCCAATACAACTTTGGTATCTCTTAATAATTTACAGACTGCCTGGATTCTTTCCAGTATGGTTTTAGACAGAATATGCCATTTCTGAAAAGTGAGACAGCAGGAAAGCTTCCTTGCTAATTTTATTGGCACTGCAAATACAATCCAACTTCTCTGAGAAAATGTATTTGTCTATAGATATTTGTAGACTGGAGAAAAAGCCCCAGTGGTTTTATTCTCTCCTCTCAAAGATCTCCCAAAGCATTAAAAAGCCTGATTTGCTCATGGCTTGTGTTTAATGCCTGACAAATTTCTGTCATGTTGTAATCTGTTTTTGTTTTCCCTAGTGATCTCAAAGGAAAGGAAGCAGAAAGAAACAATCTAAAAAAAAAAATCCTCCAAACAAAACTACAATAGGAAGAGAGGCAACAGCAAATGAAAGCAAAAATGAAGGCAGTGTGAAGGCATGCACAGCCAAACACCCCAACTAATCCAATCCTTTGTGAGCAAGAATCTCTGCACTGACTCTTTCATGACTTCTACTCAGTATTAGATTAAGAGGCACCCAAAGGCTTCTATACTGTCCTCTGCGTTCTGAGGATCTGGAATTAATTAAGGGAACACAATCACAACATTCTCTATTCTGCAAACTTTCAAGTGCCCTTTTACAAACCATAATCACTAAATCTGTTAACTGATGTATGTCCTAGTTCTGAGAGCTAATCTCTCTCCTGTTTCATCAAACTTTAGTCAAATACGTATTTTAGTTTGGTCTCACGACAAACACAAGCAAGGCATTCCTAGTACAGGACAATGGTGTCTGAGTTTATTTTTTAGCAGCCATACCAGGTAGCTGCTAAATCAAACACCTTAAGGAATTGCTAGGGCAAACACTTGAACAACGCTTCCTTTACCTAAAAAGCTGATTTTGCGGGAAAGGTCACCCTTTCCCCCATTTTCTCCACTATTAGTATTCTGTCATACTAATTAGTTTTTTACTTCAAGGGATTTTTTTCTGTGCTACCTGGTGGTAGATAACAGTAATAATTTTGCAAAAGAACAATGACAACTAAAAGTCTTGGCTAAAAATGCTCTTAAAGATATTTTCAGGTCTGATTACTGCCCTTGTCCAGCAGCAGAGTCCTTGTTCTCTCACTGGTTCACCTTAGCAAGCGGCCCATGGAGGGCAGAGTACAAAGTTTCTTGTCCACAGCATCCGGCTCTGCAGGAGAACCGGCAGCCCAGGAAAGCCTCTCCTCTGTCTCTGTGTGCACCTCCCAAACCACCACCTAAGCAGTGATTTAAGAAAGCAAGCTGCATGAGCTGTGTAAAAAGTCAAATAGGGAGGGAGGAAATCTGAAGAGAAACAGGGTGGAAGACAAGCAGAGATAATTACGTTTCACTCCTCTTCAGGAGCAATGATGAGTCATATTTTGAATAACAATCCGGCTTTTTAAAGGTATTCATGAAATAAAATGAAAGGTATACCTGCTGTAAAATTATAAAAGAAAAACTTAATTTTTCCAGCAGTTTTATTGATACAAAAAACATTGCAAATGCACAAGACAACAAGAAGCAGACCTAGCTTTCATTTAAGAAGCACTTGTAATTTTATACTTATACAGAGCTCACAGACCTGTGCCAGAATTCAAATGCTCACCTTTTCTTTGCCTAATTATAATGTTTAAAGCACCACAAAACCCCTCAAATAATACATGCATAAAGGCCACAAATGTTTACACTGTAAAATATAAAGGCTGTAAGGAATAGTTTCAGAACATCTACCCCTAGCTATTAAGTAAGCTTTAATCTTATACCCAAAATGTCCAAATATTCCAGATAATAAATACTTTCTCGTAAGATCCAAAGCTTTATATTTTCACCTGAAGCTAAATCTAGACTCTGTTAATAGGACTATATGTTAAAATATAGAAAAAACCCCAACTTAATGAAGATCATGCAAGTTTTGCCAGCATATTTGAAAGTTCATTATACTGCACCAAGGGCAGCCAAGAAAATTAACAAAATAATTTTGAAGCAAAACCACTATTGAGAATCTTCACAAGTCATCTTAGCTTTTACTTTAGGGAAAAAACAATAAAATAAAGAAAGAGAAACACAGGAAGATTAGACAGGCTGAGAAGAAACGAAAAGAAATAAGGTTATGCAACATTTTCTGCACAGAATAGGATCTTTTCACATGGGAAAATTCATTTCTCCAATTCTTTCACACATTTTTTTCCTACAAACAATATCATCCTCTCCCATCATATCAGAATGTAAAAAAGGAGATGACCAAAGAATTACACAAACCAGAATATTTAATTCAATATAACTTCCTTATATGACATTCAAATGAAAGAAGATGATGCTGCAAGTCTTAATAACAAAGTAGTCCATTATTGTATAACACTTGTAACTATGTAAGAACAAAAGGCAAGTTTTGTTCTTGGAACAAGACTTCTCCAGGCAACCTGTTCCAGATTGCTCAAGGAAGTTATTGATGCCCTGTCCCTGGATGTGTTCAAGGCCAGGTTGGATGGGGCTTTGAGCAGCCTGGTCTAGTGGAAGGTGTCCCTGAAGGGAGTTGGAACAGGATGGCCTCTAAAGACCCTATCATCTCGAACCATTCTATGATTCCAAGTAATACCTGAATTGTGAGATAGATGACATTAGTAATGACACCCAGATCAAACTCAGCCACACATTTCTGTCAAACACAAAAATCAGGTACCATTAATGAATAATTCAGCCTCATTATTCAGAATTTAAGGTGTGAAGCATTCCCTGATCACTCTTATAACTTTCTGTTAGAGAAACAGAGAACTGCATCAGTTGGTTGTGACTTACAGAAGGTAAAGACTGGTCAAAGCAACTCTTCTGCTTTCCTGCATCTACTATTTAAAAAAGTTGGAGTTCCTATAGGAATTCTTCCTGTCATCAAAGTCAGGAAGAGCTTACTTGGGTGTCTAAGACAGTCTAGAAAACCTGGAACAGGTAAAGATGCTTCTTCTTAACTGCAGCGCAAATTAATTTTAATGTTTTCTAATTTTTCCGCATTATAAATCTATTCAGTAAGGCTATTGTTTTACTGCTGAAGCTTGCTCACTGATGAACTATCAGTAGCCTAGCAAAGTACTGTGATTGCTATGATGGAGCTATCATCTGAAAATGGACTTGTAAACTAAGCAATTTCAATTGCAACCTGTTGTAGAATTTCTAAGAATTTTCACATCAGTCCATCAGCGAATGAAAAATATTCTGCTTATTGGCCAAATTGCCAAGATGTGGCAAAATGATTTAACTGAAGTCACAGGCATGAGACACCCTGAGGATAGCTCTGTTCCTCTGTCATGCCTCCAAAGACATGACCCTTAGTTCAGATTGGGCTCAAGTTATTTGCTAACTTATTTTAAATTACAAACAAGCACAAAACACTGGGGAGGATTTAGAGAAAAAAATGAAAAATACTGTTTTTTAGTTCCTTGTATTATCCATTTCAGTTAACATACTTCAGTAGTTTTATTTTTCAAAAAAAACCACACACACTCACGTGGATTACTTCATGTCTACTTATCAATAGTCTCGTTTCATGTAACCACGTATATCTTTACTTGATGATTTTCAGTAATTCATTCAGAAAATTAACATGAAACCCTTATTTCTTCGACACATCCCAAGGCAAAATGGCAACCTTTTAACTCATTCTGTGCTTTTCTGTAAAATGAGACACTACCATGGCTTCTTTTCCACATTCCATATCCTGCACAATAACCAGGTCAGTACATAAAAAACTATGAGTGAAGCACAAAAAGGGAAAATGTGTATTTGCTTTGTATACATATCTGTTAATCTGCAAAATTAATCTGTTAATCTGCAAACACTTCTATGGAATTCATGACTAAGAACAAAATGAAAAAATCAGTATGATATTAGAGAGAATGTGATTTGCTTTCCACACGTTATTCTCATCCAAATAATCTGACACTTAAGTTTCTGTATAACTAATGCAAATTTTTTTTTTTCTAAAAAGTAATTTTAAAATGACACTTATTTAATTTGAAATATTTTGGAAATGTCTCCTAGCACTAAACTGGTGACCAAAAAAGCAAAATGAAATAAAATGAAAAACAATCAACTTAGAGAAAAACTGGAAAGATGCCACATTATTGTGAAAAGAACCCCTTACATTAAATCTATGTTTTTTCAACAGAATCGTGTTTCATAAAAGATATCCCTTGCATTTCTGGAAAAAAGTATGTAGAGAGAACTCTGCCCTGGGAAGTAGCTAAATGAACTTTATGAAACTCTTTTTAATTGCTTAAGAAAGATTAAGGCAATCCAAGGTCCAGAGGGACACAAAAATAATAGAAGTTTTGAGAAAAGTCCTTAAAATATTAACTCCTTTACTAACCAAGCTCAAATACAGATGATCTGCAGTAGTACTGGCAGCATCTGGTTGAAATGGGATTTGTAACTTTAAACAATAATTCTGTTAGAATCCTGTAAGTTAAAATAAAGTATATTTGTGACTAAGTGGTTTCCATTACCAGTGCACTTTTTATGTTTTATTGAAAAGCACAACTATCAAGAGGGCAAGAAAAATACTAAATTTCTTGTTACAATTAAGCAGCAGAACCATGGCTTGGCAACAGAACAAGCCAGTCAGTATGACCACTTTTAGCTTTTCTGCTTAGTGTAAGAACATGTAAAAATCTCCTGTTGGCTCAAGTAGATCAAATATGTTCACATCAAGTATATGCACCTGTTCTGCTGTACATGCCCATCCCAAAGATTTTAAAATAAACAGGAATCAAAAGAAGATTTTCCTATATGGCATCACTAACAAATGTATGATGCTGAGGTTTCAGAGAGCTCAAATTCCTCCTAGCAGTGTTTTTATTCTTATCACAACACTCAACAGTTTACCAGTTGTTCAGTGACCACAAATTAAGAGGAAACTATAATAACTACACACATACACAAACCCTCAAATCAATAAACAACTAAAATTCATTATTGTTTTCTAAATAGGCATATTTAAATGGACAACAAGTAGTATTTGATGTTTAAGCTGATTTAATGTGTGTGACAAAGGATTGCTTTTAAGCACAGGATGCTACTGTGCTGGTGAATATAAATATTTTAATGCAAAAAATTGATTAGCAACCAGCTAAAGGAGTTATTTTATCTCCTTGTATCTATACTTAAAGTAAAAGTTTCTATTTTGTAATTATCACAGTATATACGTTCTTTATACGCAGAAATGAAATTTCCAATGAATCTAAAAATGCATTCAGAATTGCAGAACACTGAATAACAATTGCAATTAAAAGTTTTTTGTCTTTGATACACCATTATCCCTAGTTCAATGCTACTCCCAAGGCTTTTCCTCCTTTTATTTTCCATTCTTGTTATACACAAATCGAAATGTATTTTTATGTAACTGCATTGAAACAGTACCATAAACTAAAATGTGTATCTGTAAACACCTGTCTGATTCATCCCAGACAAAGACTTAATGCTATCATTTCAGAGAGGTTATTTTTTTTCCATACTAACAGGGGAGCTCCTCCAGTGTCTTCATAAATCGTAATTTTATTGAAATTGAATACTCTGAAGTTCAGATAGAAATAAGTCCATTCTTCTGTACTTAAATATATATATGTGAAATACTTTTCATTTCTCTGAGGGTATCACCTTAACGCATGACAATTTCACTTTAGGTTCAAAATTCAAACAAAACCTGACAGCCAATAAAGATTTCCTCACGGACAGTAAATTGGAAGAGGCAGCAACAAAACACAACACATCTAATTCAAGCCTATTGACTTTACTTCTTCTACAGGATGACTTCTCCTCATGGAATCCACAGTACAACCCCCAATTTATATAAAACATCATAAGTACATGACAGTTCTAAACAAACAACAGTGGTTAACTTGGGAACAAACAAATAGGATGATGAAGTAAATGATTCCAAACCATCCTCTCTTTCCAGCTTCTGTCATCCATAATCATTGGCATTGCACACAACATTCCCAAATAATATTTTTGGAATCTGCACTACACTGAATGACAATTTGAGCACCTATAAATTCCTCACCTTTGTAAGTATTATGAACAAAAAATATTTGATTGCATGAGTCAGTAGTTAGACAGGACATACTAATGTGGAAAGAAAAACAAATTTGGGGCACCTGTTAATTTGTTTTGACAGCAAACCCTCAGATAAATAATTTCTAGAAGCTTTAAGATTGCTGTAGACGCAAGCAATCAGGCTGTATATTCTCCAGTCACGTTTTATTAGCTACAAACACCTTCATATTTTCTAAGGTCCAACAAGAAAAAAATTACATTAGGATTTCACTCCAGATGATTCTTGTTTCAAATTGATAAATTCTAACCCTATTTGGCATAAATTATGTCTTTGGAGAGCAACACAAGATACAGGACATGAACCAGGACAATAATATTTTTATACCTTGAGAATGCAAGCTTTCCATAAATACTATGACAGTGGATACGTTTAGTGGCTATCAGGAAGGAAGAGAAGAAAAGATAGCCTAATTTATGCAGAAAATCCCTCCTAGCATGGACCAGCCAACGAATCTTGCAGATTGGTTTTTGGTTGCTTTTTTTTCTGTTAAAAAAATACCTAAACAGAAGGAATACTCACACCAGTGTGTATTGTAGTCTGCTATATCCTTCCTCCTCAAGGTCAAAAGCACTGCTCAGGTATCGAACAAAGATCAAAGGCCTTGTTGGTATGTTTAACAATTATCAAACCCTGTGCTCTATGTGCCTTGACACAACTCTTTAATTTCACACTTTCATCAATCACTGAAATCTGTCCTACACTTCCAGTCATTCCAACAGAATTTTGGACCAGAAAAAAATCAAAATATTATCAACTAGAAGTATATATACATCAACACATGAGCAACTGTCTTCAAAATTTCTGCCTTTTTCTGTGAAATGGACTGCAATTTTAGGTAGCAACCAAAAGCATCTTTTTCCATATGGCTTTGATAACTAGAACTTAAAAACCAACAATATGCAAATTCTTTGGAGTTACAGATTACTAATTGATTTAACAGTCTTAGGGCAGACTAGCAAGTCAAGAATAATTTACATTTTTTTTCTTCACAAACATGACAACTTGCATTATACACTTCTAATTAATTATATTTCAGGCATTATTCTAAGTCTTGTGTTAGTGTTTATTTTTCAGTGTTGCATGAGAAAAATGTGTTATTACTTGTTTAGGTCTTAAATACTTTCTTGCCTAACAGCATCTAATATAAATTCTACATGGCACCTCTAGAGCATTATGCCAAGACCTTTGCACTGTAATAACAAAACAAAAAATAAAGCAAGGCTTGAGCCTGTATGAAGTGCATTAGCAGAAATTCTGTATTTTTGTTTATTAGGTCTCTTGGTGTTTCAGTGTGCTGTTATGCATGACAGCATGCTACAGAATCAATTGTGATCACCTGTGGTTTTTTTAAGGCCTTTTGAAGTTACCATGATGTTAAAAATTGTCTGACTGCCCGTAAAGCAAAAGAGAGAGAAAGGCAGAAATCCTGAAAGTATTAAAGTGACAGAGGAGAAGGTTTACTTTCCTGCACTGGCTGAGACATCAGCATTTGCACAGTGCCATATTCTAGTACTGCTTTAATATTCCATCTATTTCAGTAGGTTTAGACCACACATTCAGCATATTTTTCCCAAAATCTAAAGCTATTCACTCAACTGTATGACAAGGGTTTATTTTGGTCTATAAAACTAATCCTGGGACTGTTGAACTAAAATAGCTTTTCACCACAACAGGTGTTAGCTGATCATTAGCAGAGCTGGGCTTAAAGCTCTTAACCACAGCCATTAGAAATACCTCTTGGTGTTAAAAAGTCAAGAGCAAGGCCAAAACACCATCAGTGATCGGCACCAAGGGACTAATTTAATTAGAATGGCATTTTTAAAATTCACTTTGTCTAGTCTTGTCTGGTAGCCTCAGCACTCAAATTATAACATTACATCATTGTAAATACAGAGTACCTTTTGTTGACTGTTACCACTAAAACAAGAAGATGCTATCTGATTTTTTTATTCACATTGCTATAATACTTCAGTGTACTTGAATGAGATTTTTTCATATGCATAATTTCAGACGCTTGGATAATTTAATGGATTTGGAGTAAAATATTAATTATGAGTGTTTTAAAATGAAACATACGTGTACACACACATATTGGTTACTTTCTTCAGTTTTCTTTTTGTCCATACACACTTTATAAGGCAAAATGTTAGAAACCTCTTAGGTAAACAGTTACTGATTTACACTATGTTAGACTGATCTAGAAATGAATGCTAGACTCAATAGAGCAGCCATTATATTGCACTTACCTAAAGGCAATTTAATGTTCTCAAGTGTCTCATTTAGTCTTAGTCCACAAGTGACTGACTCTCTCTGAAATTTATTGTATCTGGAATTTATCACATGTGAAGGTACATTAAATACAATGTAAGAGTTATTTTGTAGCTCGCTCAAACAATTCAAAAGTTAGAAGACAAGACTGGAATAAATTTTCTTCTCAGAAGACTTAAAAAATATCCCAATACATGAAGGCTAACGTAATTTCACTTCAACTCTATTTTCTACAGCTTTTTTACCCCACTTAAATAGTGTTCTGTAGCAAATGGGTAGCTCTTGAAAACATCCACCCACTGGTATCCTCATATGCTGTCCTGCTTATCATTCTAAATATATTTCCCCTCCATGGCACTTGTTTTAAGCAGAAACTCTTAATCCTTCTGGTATCTACCTTGCAAAGGGACAATTCTTGCTTCTAGGCACTATTTATGCTAGATCAGCTTGGAAACTGTGCTGGCTTATGTATCACTTTGGTAGTACCTAGAATTTCAAGGAAGAAAAAAAAAATTATGCAGGAAATCTTGGAAGTTAGTTCTATTATCTGCTCAAAGATATTTGTTACTATCCTTATTAGAAATAGCAAGACAATTCATTATCTTTCTTCAGCCATCTCTTCTACCTCCCCTTAAAAGAAAGCAACTGTATTTGGAAAAACTTAACACAGGAACAGATCAACATTGCTTCATATTCACCAGCAACCTTTTCCTTTGTTGGTCAATACACAGACTCAGCACAGTGAGCTGACTATACAGCTGAAAGTCTCGACTGGGAAAAAGGATGACTTCCCAAAAGAAAATATCCTCAGACTTTACAGCTTCTTTACTCCCTTTTTTCTCATTAGGAAAGGAAACATAGGCAATATTAAGGTTAAATGAAGCTGCCTTACCCCTGGTCTTGGTTCTTTTAAATAACATTAGTAAGGAGAACATCCAACTTCTCTTTCCATTCTCCATCACCATCTCATTTGAAACCTGAATAATCTCAAGTCCATTTTGCCTCTTCAGTGAATCTTATTTTTGATAAACACGGAGCAAAAAAGAATCATAGAAAAGGTCTAGATCTGCTGCTTTTGCTAACAGATCTAAATATGTTGTTCTGTTATTTTTCCCTCCCTCTGATTCCATGTACACTTCCTCACATGCAAAATACCAGTCAAAACAACTCACTCTCCTTCTCCCCAACCACACTTTTCAGAAGTGTTAAAGGGGTTAAGCACTGTTAGGACAAGGTTCATAACCAAACATATGAAATGCAATAGCTGCTCCTTCCCCCTGTTATAGTCTTTACATCTTCAAAATACACATCAAGAATTTCCTCAGCTTTTAAGTTGTATGTTCCTATGTTTTCTCTTGGAAAATCTGTCTCACACCATAACCCTGCAACTCAGAAACACCTAAATATTGTGTGTATTAAAAAAAATTAAATAAAAGCATGTCCTTTGACATGAACATGGGGGTACTGGAAACAGATCTCTAGTCAGAAATAGAAGAAACACAAGCACCTGATGATTGTCTTTTCAGCTAGCTCTGAATGTAGCTCTGCAGATAAAACTGAAATGACAGCCCAGTGTCCCCTACAATTCACAGGGAAAAAGGTCACTAGAGAAAACGAGCACTAGAGAAATCTTCCCTTTCAGAGGAAGTCCCATATGTCCCACAAAAAGAGCTGTGTGAAAGGAATACAAAGATCTATGCTTACTGGAGAATTTTCAGTGGAAACAAAAGATTCAAAGAAAGCTTTGTATGGATTCAAATGTAACAAACACATAAAAGCAAACTCATACTAGCCTGCATGGAACAAAAATATAATAAAAAGTATGGAGACTTATAGTGAGTTATAAACATGACTCTTTGCTTCCATATAACACAGTCTGTGACTTAACTTGCATGGATGCAGGTACATAATTTGCAGAGAAAGCTATGGAAGAAAAAATAGCACAATTCAAAGTAATTTTAGACACAATGAAATAATCATCTCTGATCAGGTTAAGCTAGGAAAATGTTTCAGTGGTTTTCCCTCTTTAGGATTTTGTATTTTCTAATAACAGTACAAATATCATCAATCAAATTAGTTGTTCAGTTCTACTTACACAACCAAATTGCAGCTGTATCCTGGATGTCCAGAATTATGTAAGTTTTCTTCCAGATTAACAGGCATCAGTGGGCTGATACTGAGCAGGTTTTGAAGAGCTTGATGCTCTCTTATGATACTAAGTGGTATACATATTGCGCCCTCATGTAAGATGTAAAAGAAGAATATTTTTTTATGCTGTTGTCTAATCTGTTTTTTGTGTAATATTTTGGTTTGTGATTTTCTTTTAATTTTAAGAAACTTTTTAAGTTCAGAAGTAAGCTTTCCTTGGAGGTTCTCAACTTTTTTTTTTTTTAGGAGAAGAAAGAAACTAGAGAAGAAAAGGAAATTTCATGAAAAAAGAAGATACTGTTTTATTTAAAGGAATCAGCTTTCAATGACTAGTGAAGGGTAAACCACATAAGATATGGCTCCTATTTTCACTTAGAATGGAGTCCAGCCATATGACTGACACTTGCTCTGTTGTGCCAAACACATCACTTATTCTGTGTTATGCTGCAAACTACTTCAGCCAGATTTGACTGTAGTAGCATCGTTTTTTTCAGGTCTGTGGTTTGGACTTATTCCTGAAACAGCATAAGTACAGACTTCCACACCACATCACAGTACTGCATTTATTTCCTAAGGCCCAATCTCAACAGTAATAAATCACGATTTTGGATACAAAAGACTAGACTTTAACTCTTTGGTACCAATGATAAGGATTTCTTTAGTTATTAAATAACAGCAAATTTCTCATTTTAACTGCTCAGCCTCTGTAATTTCACCATCTGCGCCAAGATTCTCAACGTATCATGTAATCTTGAGGTTATATCCTGAAAACTAGAACAGCACTTTTTTTTTTTTCCCTCTGCACAGGTAGTAAAATAGTGAATCTGGTTTGACAATGGCTAGATATCATATTTTAAAAAAAGATAATTTCAGGATTGTATGCAATGGTACACACTATCTGCGGACTTGCAATCTATTTAGTCTCAAGGCAAACAAAGCAAATGACTGAAAAAGGCTGAAATTTAGAAAAACTATGTCAATGGAGGATATTTTCTAACTTGAATTGGCCATGTGGGAGAAGAAATAAATCCTACTCCCCACCACAGTAGGCTCCTAAATCCTCTGCCCTTCACGCTCTTCTCCCCTTCAGCCTTGCCTCTCCTCTGAGAAAGAGCATTTTTGCAACAAACAGTGCTACAGGTTAACTCTTCCTCTGCTGATAGAAATTAATTCTTCAGGGAGACAGTTATGACTACTAATCTTTCCATTTGTTACTGCTGCCTGTGGCTACAGACAAAATCCATCATTTCTCAACACTTTCTTCAGGTTGGTAACTTTTTTTTTAAGTAGTACTTCTTACTTAGTAAAATCCAGGTAAAACTACACAGTGAGGTTCCCATTCCCTTTTTTCTGCTTTACTTGCTTGAACTTTTCAGGGCAAACTCATTGCTTTCAAAACTCCGGATCACTGGAAAAATTCTTTAGGCCTGACAGATCCTGCATCCTTATGCAACTGACCCAGGGTGGTGGGATTAGTCTGTTCTGCCTGCCTACTCACATTTATGAGCTCACCACTATGTTTTTTTCCACAGACTGCCAGTGACACTTCCTGTTTATTTGGCCTATCAACAGCCTCTGGAAGAATGCTGCTTTATATACTGCTGTTATCTGATGCTGCATAGATTTGTACTCTAACAGCAACTTTTATCTTTAATTCTACAATGATAACTTCGGTACAAATATCCATTTACAATAATTATCCTTAAAATACCTTAACTGAGAATCTTTCGCAGGAAGAGAATATAGGGTAGCAAAAATACTTGTTCTCAGACAGATTTGGAGCACAACCATAAAAATTACACAAAACAATGAAGCATTAAAAGTTCCCTTCACAGCCTCACTAGAAGACACTAAATTATCTTCTTGAAAAGAACTCATTTAAATGTTTTCATAATTTCTTAAGTTTAACATTAGTCAATGCCACAGGAAGAATAACAGTTGCATACAACTTTTACATTGTAAAATGCACATGTTCCATTTGTGAACTCATCCTATAATGATGTTAAGTAGTAAAAATCAGCTACCACATTTTTTTCTTTAACAGGCACAGTCAAAAATACCAGTAAGAATTACACACCTAGACCAGTGATTTATAGTAAGGCTGCTACTGACCTTATTATTCATCTATGTCAGAACAAATTACAGAAGTTCTAGAAAACACCCTCCCAACCTTCAGTCTGTAAGAACAGCTGTCTGTAGAATGGTGAGACACAGCAAAAGAAAAACCACACAATGCCAGACAGGGCTCTGCAGGGAGTGTTTTTACCTGGTTTTTCCCTGTTTCGAATGCCAGCATGCACCACAGGAATTCTGCCTACAGTGGTCTCTACGGTTCAGCAGTCTACACACGGCAATACTTGGTGTTCACAAATAAAGTGACAAGTTAATGCAAGAGGCATGCCTCACTCACTGCTTGGTGGGCTAAGGGGAAAGGAGATGGCTGGAGATGACAATTTCAGTGAGATTTCTAGGATGGCCTCAACAGTTTCCTCAGAAAGAGTGTATTAGCAAGTCTCAATGTCCATTAAAAGATACTTGATTTCTGATTTCATTCAGTTCTTTCTTGGCTTCACCAGCAGAAATATTTTGTCTCTTTCAAGAGCTACTGCTCTCACATGCATCGAGCTGCTGGAGGCCACCGGCACCCTGGCTTTTAACCTTACGTGCAAAAGTTTAGTTCCCAGGAGCAAAACAGAACTGCCACCTTCTTTTCAGAGCCTGAAGACACAATAGTCCTGAAAGAAGACTTAACTCCTTAAGCAGCAACCCAAAGTGAGGAAAGAATGGAGTAAAAATAGTCAGCAATACATTAGCAAGAAAGGAATTAGGGAAGAATGAAAGATAAACAACAGGCAAGTGCTGACAAAGAAGGGCTGAGAGGAATATGGCATGGATGAGTAAACAAAAAGGGAAGCTGACACAAGCACAAGTGACTAATACTAGTGGAGGGAAGAGTGAGAGACTGCTGGAGAGCATGAAAGAAAATCTTGTCTTGGTGGGCAAGTGAATAACATTCGTACATCTGACAGAGTTGTGTAGAGAGAAGCTATAATCTGAATAAATTTATCAGAGACAAATGGCAGTGTCTGGGTTGTTCTTTGACTTGAAAGAAGCTACAAGCAAGAGCTGTAATGGACTGAGATACAAACACAACAGTCTAGTGTCTGACCAGTTGTATTGTGCACAGAAATCACAGCAGTTATTAAAATCACTATGAAAATTGGATGAAGAATCATAGAATGGGTTGGGTTGGCAGTGACCCTTAAAGGCCATCTAGTCCAATCTCCATGCAGTGATCAGAGGCATCTTCAACTAAAACAGGTTGGCCAGAGCCTCATGCAATTTGACCTTGAATGTTTCCAGGGATGGGGTATCCACCACATCTCTGGGCAACTTGTTCCAGTGCTTCATCACCATCTTCATAAAAAATTTCCACCTTATGTCTAATCTGAAGAGCTACAAAAACATTTTACTTTGACAAACGAAAAGAGGCAATCTTTTTTGTTAGGTAACCCTAAGGTGTGCAGTTTTCCAGCTTTACTACAGCTACAATACACAGAAATAAACACTTGCCTACTACAGATAAGGAAAAGACATAAAATATACAGACACATAGACACATACTGCAGCTCTTGCACAATAAGCTGTAAGATGAGAACTGTGTCCTTACCCCAGTCACTAAATGTCCTGCTTGCTTTCTGACTCTTACTACTAAGCTACTAAGAGCTTCAGGCCATGCAAGCGGCTCAAAACAAAAACAATTTTCTAAACATATTTCATTCCTTTATTCTGAAACAGTAAGGCTTTGATGGATACGTATTAAACTAAAAGCAAAAAAACCATAATTTCTAGCAAATAATAAAAAAACAAATTAGGTACAAAATCCAAGGCATATGCTTTCCCTCTCCTGGTGTTGCAATTACGAAATCAAACATCTAATCTTACAGCACAGAAAAATCTTTCACAGTCTATTTATAGAAATATCTAAAAAATACTTTCTCTCTCATCTTTCACCTAGACTAGACAGGATTCATTGGAGAATGTGTTGGCCAATGTATTCTGACAAATGTACTTCAGAAAAATCAAGCTGACACAAGACATGAAGTCTTTCAAGAAGAAGAAAAAAGCCCAAGCTCCAATTTAATTAATGCAAGACATGACAGTAAAATCTCAACTATGTCAAAATATGCCAACTAATACCTAGTGTCATGATTTTTATTTCTGTTCAGAAAAGGTCTCAAATATCAGCTTCCCAGATAGAAAAGCATTAGTATAAATATTTTAAAACATTTTTGCAAATCAAAACATGCAGAACATGATGCTTTTAAACATTTTATTGGCCTTTATTTGAATAGTCTTCATAACTAACAGCTCTACTTGCTATGATTAATGCAGCCAATCCAAACATGTCAAAACTATTTATGTTATACCATATTATCATATATATTATATTCTAGGCATACAAGTTCTACCAGAAAAAAGTCTGAAATTTCTCACAGTAATCATCATTTATGTCATTTATGACACACATTGCTTGAACAGTCCACTAAATGAGCTGGCATTGGTTCTATTTCCTGATGCAATGGGCTAACCTTCATCAATAGAATATAAACCTTTCTCATTCACGTATTTGCATAACTGGAAAGAATTTTTCATAAGGCTCACAAACACTTCATATTAATTACCTTATGAAGCTTTCCTGCATATTTGATGTTACAAGTAAGTAGTAAAAATAATACTTTGCTTTATTGGTCTGTAAATCATACCAGTAAAAATCTATTTCTGGAAGAAAAAAAATGCAGCTGAGCAATGGGGTTCTACTGGCAAGAACAAAAGCTTCCTCCCTTTAGTCATATAATATGTGATCAGTACTTGAATTCAAGCATTCTATAAATACATTTAAAATAAATGTGTGCACACCCTCTATACAAATGTATTGAAATGTTTAATTTAACCTTAGCACCTTGCTTTCTAGCCAATAGCATGCTGAAATTCCATTTTTCTATTTAAACATGCTGCTTCTGATAAAAGAAAGGAAATATTGTGGAAATAGCAGAATCAGAGCTCCTTAATCTTTGTGTTCTGCAAGCTAGAGGGCATCGTGTTTTTCCACAACCTACTGAAGTCAACAAGCTCCTCATACAAGGGCAGGACAATGCACAAAACCATAACCAAGGACATTGCTGAACAGAACAGAGTTCACTCAAACGAGGCCAGCTACGCAAGTAAAGCAGTATTTCCATGAATAAAAGCTCTAAGTGTTTCTTTCGAAAGTTTTTCAAAAACAGTTACTCCAAATCTTTCTCCTTTACATCTCCTTTCAAAAGCCCATTGGTATATAGTTTTCCTCAAAAATCTTGATCTGTCTGTCCATAAATGTACAAAAGAAAATACCAATTAGAAATCCTTTCCAGTAGCTTGGCTACCTAAAACTTCAAAAGGAAAAAAGACCAAAGGAAAAAAAGAATTAAGGAAAGGAAGAATCATTGGAGCTATTTCAGTTATTCATCCCTAATTGTGGGGGAGCAGAAAAAGAAAGTCATGCAGAAATGGGGTGAGACAGTTTTATTACTTATCAAGTTCATACTATATTTTTCTCCAAGTAGCTAGAATAGAATAGCTACGACTGACTGCATCCAAAAGAACCAAGAACAAGAGGACAGTGACATTTTACTGATGATAAATGAATCAATGAGTATCAGATTTGCACATTTCAGACACCTTGGGAGGGGCTGCATATTTCATGACCGCAATATTTCATGACTGCAATCAAAAACTATGACATTGTAATCAAGCCTATCTTAAAGTGTATTAAGTCACAAAAAATGTGTTACTTGTTCTATATTTCCTCTTTAACACAGACCATAAAGATTGTTTGGTGAACTGAAATGAAAAATGTTCTACTTCCAGTTGAAACATAGACATGATATCATCAGAGAAAATTAAACTCAAGTTGTTTACAGTAGCAAACAAGAATTCAATCACCTTTATTTTTTCAGATGCTATGTGACAAGCAAGATTATTAGAGTAATATTTGAAGTATTGGGTTAGGAAGAAAAACAAATGAAGGGATGATATTTAGGTAGGTAGAGAAGATGAGGGCAAGACATTATGATAGCTATAGAAATTGTAATAATAATTCTTCCTCATACAGTAGTAAAACAATAAAAAATTTACTTTGAAAAATGGGAAGATTGAATTTACACCTTGTTTAGTTCATTTGCGCCCTCTCCAGCCAGTCACTAAATATAAAGAATTATACACAGAATATAAATCACTAAAGAAAGTGACTGCTAGTACTGATAACACATGAAATGATCATGACAACATTACCAAAATGGGGTTACTAAGCATCAGACAGTCTAGTTAGAATGTCTTATTTCATTCAGACAGCATTCTATTGAATAGGGGGTTTAATTTCACCTTCTTGTTGCAATGAAAACTTTCTTGCTGAAGTAAATTATGGTAGTTATAACTGGTGAAGGATATGAGAGGGGGAAGGGAAGTCTGGGACATGTCAACTGGCTGTCAGAGAGGCTGCTAGAAAAAATAAGTGAGCTGCTGATAGATAATGCAGGAGGGGGAGAGGAAAGGCTGCTGTGGGAAAAAATGTTATTAATTGTCATCAAATTTGCCTGCTTAACTTCTCAAACCTTAGACAGGCAAAAAAAATCTATTAATATTTAAACATGATTTCCATGTTCTTTTACCAGAGCAGTTTCAGTGAGCCCACTAAAATCTATTGCTTGAGTAATTCTGTGCAGATTATACAAAAGAGCACACCAAGCTAGAAAGGAAAGGCTATCCCAAATTTCTTGCTCAGAAAGGCACACAATAAATCAGGAATCATCTCCTGCAAGATATAATTCAAGCAGAGCTGTGGATCCCATGGACTGAGGGAAGAATGCAGACCACAGAGGAGAACAAAGCTGAAACGGATAAAAGTGTCAATTATGCTGAAATCTGATACTTTGTAAAATAAACCAACTTCATGCAGACTGTTACTTAATCCCAGTTTTGGAATGGAATGCAAGCTTCACCCCTGCCCTGCAACACATGTACTACAGCACCCAGTTACTTTACCCTAAAACATCTAAATGCAGCAAACATAACTGACAACAGCAGGCTAGTCTCCTACTCACAAAACACTGCAAACCCAGTACCAGACGCTTTGTGAACAAGCTTCCAAGAGATCCAGTCGAGTCTTTGCACATGCAAAGAGGCAGCTTCTCTTTTGCCACACTCAATGTGATTTCCTGGTACTCTGTGATGGGCCAGAAGGCATACATGCCTTAAATTAGCAAGTGTTTAGATCCTGACATTTCTGTAAAATGATTCAGACTTTTGAATAAAGTCTTTAGAAGAAAAAAAAAAAAGAAAGAAAAAAAAGAATCGACTAGCTTTGAATTCATTTACTTAAAAAAAGTCTCTCTAGTAACTAGCAGGGCTTTTCTGAGAGAAAGCCTTTGCAGTGTTATAATCTTGTAAGCAACAGAGGCTATTCAAAATGGGCAACGCAGCTTAGAAAAGAAGTGAAAGGAAGTTTTTATAAAGCCACAAAAGTTACAGCAGTAGAGACACATGGCACTCTTAATGAGCTTTTCAATACTCTTGCTGCTTATAAAACATAAAAAGACTGCAGCCATTTTCTCAG
>VWZV01005518.1:0-134429 GCA_013397155.1 Irena cyanogastra | reverse complement strand
GCTCCTGCTTTTGAGCTTCCCGTGCAGCCACAACTAATACCTTTGCTTGGGTTTTCTGCTGTTCTTCATCCCTCTTCATGTATACCTTCTGCAATTCCTGCAGATTCTTCTCTTGCCAATTCTCAATCTTCTCCAGTTTTCGGCGGATGTCGTCCCAGGACTTACCGACAAACTGTGTTTTTAGTAACACTTTCCCAACCTGTGACTCAGGGTCTGTCCCAGAATACATCCTTAATCTCTTTCTTAACCTCTCCAACCACTCGGTTGGAGTCTCGTCCTTCCGTTGGCATTCCCCGAATATTTTACTTATATTTTGCCCTTTTGGAACTGCTTCCCTTATACCTCGGATGACCATATTTCGCAATTCTATCATTTTCAATCGATCATCCTCAGATTGGGCGTTCCAGGGTGGCCTCTGTTCCGGCCATTTCTGGTTTCCCGGTACCTTCTGAGGATTCGTCCGGTCCCAGTCCTTAATTGCTGCCTGCCTAATCATCTCTGTCTCTTCCGCATTGAAAAGAGACCTCAGAATCGCATGAATATCATCATAACTGTATATGCTTGTACCAAGAAACTCGTCCAGCCTCTCGGCCACTCCCATAGGATCGTCCATGAGGGACCCCATTTCTTTCTTAAATGCTCTCACATCCCCGGTATTAATAGGCACATTCACATACCCGATAATTCCCGGAGCAGTAGGCACTTCCCCTAAGGGGAGAAGGTTTTGCTTACCTGCTCCGCTTTCACCCTCCCCGCTTTCCGTTTGTCTCGTCCTTTGTCTGGTTCGGCTAGCAGGAGGGGAGCCAGCCTCGCTTTGCCTGTGAGGTTCCTCAGCCGCCGGAGGCAGGAAGGCGCCACTCAGCATGTCCACCGCGTCGTCTGGAGGCGGCGGGGCACTAGGGGACAGCGCCGATGCCTGCACCGGCGCCGGTACATTAGGGGGTCCCGCTGGACCAGGTAAGGGGTCCTGGTCTTGCGGGGAATACGGGGGAGGCAAGTTATCCAACGGGTCCCATGTCTCGACTTGTGTCAACCCGCTCCCACACGTTTTCACTGGGAACAACCCGGACCTCGCGTATTCCCACAGTCTGGCATACTCTCTCTCTTCACTGCCCGGTGTATACGAGCCATATACATAATTGTATAAGGCTCAGCAGGTCCTTCTATCCCAAACACAGGCCACACCAAATTCCGCCTGACCTCTTTTCCTCCCCATTTTTCAATGCAATAATGTATCATTTTCTCCTTAGACTTCCACCTCCTTTTGGGGTTGTCCTCCCAATGTTCTAACATCCAACCCAAAGGACTCTCCCTGGGTATTTCGGGCAACCCCTCCTTCTTCCCTTGCCCATGTTTCCCTTGTCCATTTCCCTGGACCTTACTCTTTTTCTGACCCATTTTTGCTTCTTACCTTTTAGTTCTTTGACGCTAGGGGTCGATCTCGGTTCCTTGCTTCTCTGTTTCCTTCTCTCGGGGGGTTCTCTACCAGCCTACCAATCACACAGCAGACCGTGCTGGGATTTTCAGCTGGAAGATGCTTTTGCTCTCGTACTTACCTGGACTCCTTCGAGTCCTCCGGGACTCCCTTGAGCCCTGAGCCAGGTGGGTTGCTTCCCTCCAAGGGACCCTCCTGACTTTCCCGTGGCCAATCCCCGAAACCCTTCCCAGAATTTCGGTTTTGACATATGCCTGCCGAGTTCTCCCGCTTCCCCCTTGACCGACCACTTCCCTCGGGGGAGAGTGGAACTGCGATTGTGGGGTCCACACTCGCTCCATGATAAAATCACATCACAGTCACACGCTCAGCCACCCCTCACTCAACCACACGATACTTACAGTCTCTTTCTCGTGTGGAATCTTCGTGCACATTGGTTTTCTTTGCAAGTGAGAAAAACCTATTCCGCGGTTTTGGAGATCTCTCTCTGTTTACCTGAGAGCTCGTTTGAGGCGCCTTTTATCCCCCCCCCCGGATTGTGGCCCTTGTCCGTTGGCTCGTAATCTGATCGGTCCAGCTGAGTGACCCAAACCCTGCCGGGCCGCTGAACTCAGAGGGGTGCCTCCCGGTCGGGTAAGGGGGAACCCCCTTGGACCTCTCGATCAGATCACCTCGGCAGTCACCAAGTCTGTTATAAATATGCGGAGCCAATTTCCCAATTAAAATATAATTAATTTATTCGATAGCAAATTTGGCATAAATTCTGGACAACAAGGCCACAATGCAGAGAGACAGCTTCGACCCCGGGAATCGGCAGCTGGGTGACAGGCTAACTGACGGAGTGTCAGGGTAGCTCTGTTCACACTGAGGTCTCAGAAAGGTGGGTTTATATACAGTTTATTTCGCTGGAGGCAATGTTGTATTCAAAGTCCAAAAGTCTTAAGTTATTTAATTTGGTTCTTGGGTTGCTCCAGCAGGAAACAATGCTCTTCCAAGGCAAGGATGAATTATGGATGAAAACTTTATCTATGTCCAGGAAGGTGGTGATGTTCCTGATATGCTGCATATCTTCATCAGATAGCTTATCGTGGTGATAATGGCCGGGTGGGTCCTCCCGAGATGGGCCATCTCCCGTTCAGCTGCAGCTTTAGTCTTGTAGATCCTTTCCTGGAAATCTATTCACTAAAGAGAGGCCACACATTCCTTTTACGGGAACCAGTCCTTCCAGGGAGTGTGGTCTCGACATGTTTTAGCCTGATACAAAAATATACTCCTATATCCTACACATGCATTTACGAAAATATACCTTTATACCCCATACATGTGTTTACAAGAGACATACCTCTATGTGTTTACAAAAATATATTTTTATACTTACACATGCATTTCTAATATTCAATGTTTATAAACTTTATAGGCACAAATTAGGCACATTCACATAACACGCAGTTAAGGATGTGTGCAGACAATTGGGCTGGGAGCTTGTCATCACCTCTTATGAGGAAAGTGAAAGGGGTAGGCCTCTTGGAGAGCATTAGTGCTTTTATTGCAGAGAGATATTACAAAAGATTGCACAGTGGAACATGTTCCAGAATCAGGAGGGAACTCAACCCTAAATCTTTTGATTCCTTTTGCAGCTGGAAACATGTCACAGCAGGATCCACTACAGGTCCTAGTGCTGGAAAACAATGGAGAGAAATGGTACAAGAAGGCTTTTCTCATATAAAAAACACACTTTTTTTTTTTTCTAACATGAAATTGTTTTCACACAGGCCTCTCCCTAACACTAGAAGGACTGTGACAGGCTGAGGAATGAGTAGATGTGGCACGTGACACGAAGGTGGAATTCAACAGTTGATGGAAGAGATGTTGATCTAAATTATACTTCACTTTAAGGCTGTATGACCCTTTTTCTTACCCTTTGACTGGGCTTTCTGAATGCTTCCAGCACAGATTTCCATACTTGAACCGCAATATTTCAGACACTGCAACTGTAAAACTCAGTGAGGAGCAGCCTGAGAGGTTGACTCCCTCACCTTGAACCTCCTTGGATGTGGTCAGGGCGTAGCCAGCCACTGATGTGTGAAAGCCAGCATTTGCTTGCTCACACATTTGCTTTCAACCTCCACCCCCCACAGCCATTGAAATGTTGCTTTTGGCAAGAACTGGGGCACAGGGGAGGGACAATTACCACGAGCACTCATTGTTTGCAGAATGTTTTTCTTAATGCCTTAGAAAAAAAAAGAAAAGGGTTAGGTTGAAAGGTCAGCTGACCTTTTTGTTTTCTTTGGAATGAGAGATTCAAACTCTTCAGAAAATGTTTTATTAGCTCTTCTGAATTTCACTTTCCACAGAGGTTTTCTCTCCAGGCAATGTTTAGAGGCACCAGCAAGGAGTGCCCACGCTCATCAAGCTGAAGGTGATTTAAGGAGAAGGACAAGGTCTGCACTTTAGGTAATGGAAAGCAATTCTTCGCTTCAAGTTTTGTTATGAAACAAAAAACCCACTTGCTTGCTGAGGAAGGAGGAGCTTGGAGTGTGAGCAAAGGGCTCTGGAGTCAGTTTTACATTAGCCCTGGTCCGCATTCACTGGAAACTCCTCCGTTTGATTCAACCACCAGCTAGTCACTCATACCAGGAGAACTTGCAGTCTCCCGCATAGATAACGAATGTTTATCGGACAAGCCCTTCGCAAGTGGCATTGCAGCCTCTGGAGCGGGCTGGCAGCCGAGGGCACGGTCGTGTCCTGGGAAGGAGGCACACCAGCGGGCTGGCAGTGAGTGCAGCGGTGCTCCAGCTCTGCCTGTGTGACCCCTTTTCTCCCTGTGGAAAAACACAGAAAATGAGATTCCTCTCCTTTGTGAAGGGCTTTCAAACCTGATGACAAAAGACAGTATTCAGAGCTGGAAACTATTATTGTTCTTCTCTGGGGGCATTCAGTCCAGGACAGGTTGGATATTCAGCAGTAAATGAGGATAAGAAAATGCCATTTACTATAGCATATATGTGAAATAAAAGACTTAATTCTCTTCATTTTGGTAACTTTTCTTACCACCTTATATTTGGCAAAGTGTATTTCTGAGGTAATCCAGATAATTCTCTTCATACTAATGGCTCTCAGAAAGGCTGATTTCTACTTTTTCATTTTCAGAGCTGCGGTCATTGAGATGTAAAAGACATGGGCACCAAAAAGAGATGCTCCTGAAATTAGGGTCATCAGAATAGTGTGGGGCCCTCAGAGGTGGAGTTCAGACCACCATTTTCTCACTGTGGATATATGAAGGAGAAGAGAGTGGTTTAGCATACATCCTCTCTTGATCAGCAGACACTGAAAAAGCTTGAGTTTTGCATTCATACTTCTCAAAATGCTTCACAGCTGGAGCAGGCAGGCATCACTTCCCCCTCCACCTATACTCCATCACACAAGTGCCAAGCCTACCTGATATATTGCGAGCAGGTTTATAGCTGATTTCAGGGATGTGAGTTGCAAACACAGCCATGTCTATGCATGGCAATGAGCAGCCCCATGTCAGACATCCAAGAAGCAGGTCTAAATAAACCAGGATAATACTGGGTGCAGAAAGTAGCTCAGCTCTTGAAAGGAGAAGAGCTGTGTCAGCAGGGCATCCATGCTGGAGGTAGGCCAGACGATATACCTGCTGCCTGAGGTTGCTGCAGTGCTCATCCAACGTGGCTGCTTGGACTTCCAAGCTCCAAGGCAATGGTTCTTTGGGTTTGGGAGAGAACTCAGAGGCTGCAACACCACAGTTCATGAATCAACACAGACACCTTTTCTTTGGAAGTGGGAACAGAGGGGATAGCTTACCATGGTCCCTTCCTATTTACACCTCCTTCATCAGTGTGTCTAGGTGACAATTTTGTTTTGCTCAGGAAGAGCAGTGGTTCCCCATGGGTTTCAGCCAACTCCCAGAGCAAGCCATCAGGAAGATTTTACATCCTCAGCAGACCTCCTGCCTCTGGATTCAACCCCCAGCTCAGAAGACAAGCCCAGATACGGCTTCTCTTCACAGAAGCAATTCTTGCTTCCTCACCCAGAACAGTGCTGCCCTGCTGTGTTGCCTGTGCAGTACCACCAAGCCCTGTTTCCCCACGGGTGCCAGATTCTCTGGGTGCTGCACAGGACAGGGATGGTGCAGGCTCATCCTCTGTAGTTTCATCAGACGGGCATTTTGGTCACCTGCCAGTGTTTGGGATGGCAGTTTGATCCTGCAGAATAAATCCATGGATTACAGACTGGAGCAGCGTGAGTTTCAAAGATAGGCACCCTACACGAATTCGAGCTACAAAACAGAGCCCTGACCCTCTCCCCAGGCAGGCTAACCAACGCCCTGGCAGCTTGGCGAGCGGGCGGACTCTGTTACCTAATCTCCAGCTGTGGGCTCTGCGCTGTGCCAAGTCTCCTTTGGCTCTGTCTAGTAATAATCGTTTCTGGAGTCCCGCCAGGGCCTCCTGCCAGTTCCAGTCACACTCTACTAATGCGAGAGGCAGAGTTTATTAATTCATCGCCAAGGCCCATTGTCTGGGACACTGCCTGGCTGTTTATTTACTCCAATATGGTCTGTATTTACTCAGACAGAGCAAGCGAGGGGACTTTGTTTAACTTTGCAAGACCTTCTGCTGGAGGAGACATGTGACCTTATGCAGAACTTCAGATAAATGTGCAGAGCTCGGGAAGGACCTTTTTTTTTTTTCAAGTGTGGCCTCAAATAACACTGGTAGCCAGTATTGACAAACTGTAGCAAAGTGTAATAAAGGAAAGGAAAACATAATAGAGTTCTCATTTGAAATACATTTGTGAGTGTTTTGAAGATAAAAGCAGAAAAACAAGCATGTACCTTAGGACTGAGGCCACGAGACAGGGATTTGCAGCAAAGGGAAAGGGCTTTGCCTACAGAAAGGGACAAGTCAAGACATGTTAACCTGAGGCCACCTCCCCCTTCCACCGGCCTCCAGCAGCGGGAGGCTGCAGCTGGAGGTGAGAAGAGCCTCCTGCTGAGGACATGTAATGGCACCTGATGGCAGCATGCTGGCTGTGATACCAAGGGGCATACAAGAGGGCCAATTGTAAAGCCCACGAAAGCCTTGTCAGCCAGGAGAGTATTTTTTTCCAGATAATCCTGCTGTACTGGCATAACCCTTGGTGTGAATTTCTCTTGGAATAAATGTGTCTTCTGCTAATGCAATTGAAACTGATGATTAAATATGATGTTTTCTTCAGCAATAAAACCTGTTTAATGAACTCCTGTCTTCTTGTTCTTGCTCTCACCCTCACACTGTTCTCAGTTGCACCTTCATTTGTTGTGAAATTGTGCTGTGAACAGAATCTTTGCAAGAATCTCTATTTGAGAATTAAGCAAAAAAAGCCAAACAAACTTTCTCTCCATAATATACTATATTTGCAGTCCTGGCTGAAACACCTTCATGTACTTGTATACTGGGCCAACTCAGTCCAGGGAAAGGCTACTGTATTCCTTTAATTCCCTGGTTTATTCAATGTGGTAGGAATTGTGCATGCACGTATGTGTATATACAAACACAGGACTACTTACATGCACGTGTGTATTTATAGAGATAATCCCCCCGGGAGTGGGGGTAGGGAAAAACACGGCCAGCTGAACAGTGCATGCTCTAGTCTGGCTTGTTTTAAGTCAGATCCTCAATGCTATTGTAACATGGTTTTGTATTTAATTTCCTGTGTTTGTAACTCAAGCCAGCTTCCAGTGTTGCTTGTGTGAGTGTTTGTTTGGGTTTCTCTGAGGGCCTTTCTTTTGTTGGAAAGTGTGAGGATTTTAACATAGCTGTTAACACCGCACTAAAAAGCCTGATCTTGTTTTCATTGGGACAACGGCTAAATCGCCCTTGTGCTCGCAGTGGGAGCGGTGCTGGTTTCGGTGTCCAGCATCAGCATCTCCACACACCGGCCCTGCTTCCGTCCGGGCACACGGTGCAGCCGTCTCGGGCAGGTTTCGCCTCCTCTTTGCACCACTGCGAATGACCTGTGAGTCTTAAGCAGCAGCCCAGGCTGTGACCGACAGAGCAGGCGGAATTAGTTCCTGCATCTCCAGTTTTCTTGTCTTTGGCGGCCGTGCCCCCACCTCTGCGGGGTGATGAGCAGGACACACTGCACTGGCTACCCCATGCCACCGCTTCATACCTGTGTGCAAACCAACTAAATGTGCCCAGTTGTCAAGCCAGCATGGGAAAGCTCACAGTCTGTGTGCTTCTCCCTTCGGCCATGCCAGCAAGGCCTCTCTGGGCATGAACGAGGGCTTTGCTTCCTCCCTGCTGCCTCAGGCCACCCCTCAGCATGCTGCACGCTTTATGCAGGGACAAGGGACCTCAGACCACTGATGGCAGCACCCATGGTGGGAAACCGTGTTTGCTGAGGGGGTGATGGTGTTTTCTGGGGCCGGCTGACCAGCGCAGCGCTTCCCTTTGGGGAGTGTGATGGCTGGGCCCCTCTCCCTGCTGTGCCACTCGTGGCTGAGCCAGGCTGCGCCATGGCCACCCTTTCTGCCCGCTGCCAGCGGGGCTGTTTGCACTGCATGCTGCCATCGAGGCCTGCTGCCCGTCCTTCTCCACAGGCCGGGCTGCCTCTCAAGTAGGCACAGTGGCTGATACCGTTTGTTTGTTTACTGCAGAAGTTTTGCAATGGAGTGTGAAGAGAGGGATACAACCGTCGGGGGGGNNNNGGGGGGGGGGCGGGTAGAGCCAAAGCAGCGGGGAGGTGACGGGTGGGTTCATGTCTCTGTGCAGAACAAAATGCATTGCCTTCCCAGGGTTTTCATTTCCACTGGGAATCGGCAGCCTCTATGGTGGAAGGAGGAAGCTGCAGTAGAAGTTCAGGGTGCTCTGGTCTTCTGATACGTATTGTGGGGACCATGTCATTCTTCTTTGAACTGCATTCTCCCAAAATGCCTAGAAGTGAGAGGATCAACTCTTGGGAAGTGGGTACCTGGACTGGGCAGAGCCCAGCATTTCTCTGCCATAGCACACCATCACTGCCACTCCTCCCAGAGGCTCATACTAATACCTGCTGGGTCAATTGTAAGAAGAGTGGCCTGGTGTTTTCTGTGAGGGGTTCCCATATATATGTTCTATGCCAGCCTGCTTCAGTCCAGATTAGAGAATTTTCCATGCTTTTGGGGCCTGGGGCTGGTATTCCCTAGCGGTTTATTTGGAGTAGCATGTGAATCCTAGAGGATGTGTAATCTTATGTTGACCATTGGGCCTCATTTGTGTATTTTTTTAGTTAATTTTTAAACACTGACCTAGAGCTCTGTATCCATTTTAAAATAATCCAAATTATAAATAAACAGACTGCCTAGCATGGGCTTGGAATAATAAATCAGGAGAAAAACAATTAAACACAGCAGAAAAAAATTGGTCTTGAGAGAAAACAGACATTGAAAGAAGAAAAGGCACACAAATATTCTCGAGGGAGAAGAAGTAATACAAGACTGAAAGAAAAAAAAGGTAAAGAAACTTCACATGCTTAAAAACTTTAAAAAAAAAAGAAGGATTGAATACAGGCAATTAATAATGCAGTATTAGTACAAACATCTCTGTTAGGCTTAATTACAATAGATTCATCTTAATGAAAAGTCAATCCTCTAAGCAGCTCTTAATATTCACCTTCACTACTTGTACCTGCTAACTGAGCCTGTAGCCATATCACATCAAAGATTATGCACAGCTGAGCTTTCCCCTCCCCAAGGGGCTGGTGAAGGCAGCCTGGTCATGGGGCCAGAAAGCAACCTGGGGGCAAGGGGACCCCAGCAGCCATGATGAGGAACAGGGAGCCTGTTGTCCTCCTGTGCAAGTAGCCCAGGCTGTTTGCTGCAGATAGGGGAAGGAAAAAGCAAGAGTGGCTTTTCTCTTGGCCAGTTGATCTTTATTACCTCTTAGTTTGGTGACACAGGCAATGGTATTTGGTTCTCACTTGAGGAAGCACTTTGGCAGTGCAGTGGGTGGGAGACATTTGCTGGCACTGTGGCCCATTCTCTCATGGGCCTGAACTGCCATAGCTATTCACAGTCTGTTTATTCTGTATCATCTCTCTGGCAGCAGCCAACATTTCTTTTTCCAGAAGATGCAAGAAATCTTCTCTAGTGATCTGTCCTGGAGAAAACTGCTTCTCTGTTACCAATAGCAAGAGTTTGATTTGTTTTTCATATCACACCTCTAATTTAATGTTGAAAGTCAATGTTCTTGCACAGGACCATCTAGCTTCATTTACTCACTCTTGGACACAGTGATGTGGCAGTAAGTCTGCTGATTATTTACATATTGTATTTGAAAAATGAAGGCAGAGCTTAGGTGCCCTAGTACTCCACTGGAGTGGTGAAAATGGACTGCCACCACAGCACTAAAGGGAGTGAAGTTGCCTCCATCCCTTCTGAGACACAGACACTCACTGCAGATGTGCAGATACAACACCAAACTCTGGGCATTTTGCTAGACCAGTTGGGTCAGAAAGTACAGGGCATCCCTCATGTGCCCACCAGGACTGGCATTCACGAAGCATCCATCAAGCTCCATACAAAAGAGCACAGAGGACTCACTTCTCTTGAGCAAGGCATGCTTGGTGTACGCTGCTGCTGCAGTAAGACCAGAAGGGGGACTGGTGGCTGTATTGGTCTGTAATCCACTTATCTATGAATCCTGTGATTTAAATGGCTACAGCACTGGTTTTGCCTTCACTTTTCTATCTCTTCCTCTCTTCCAGGGAGAAAGTCTGGTACATACAGTTGCCCTAAGCTTCAAGAACCAGTCTAATTCTTGAGAGAGAGACCCATGGTATCTCCAGCACACCCTGCCCCAAACCTCCAGGCTTGTGTCACAGGATGGTTTGAATGTTCACAGAGCACACACTGAATGCAGCACATAGCTTGCAGACCTTCCCCGGCACCTGGAAACAAATGATGGCACAATCCGTAGACCTTGGTGAAAGCAGTGAATGTCATCAGCATTTCCCCACCTTGGCTCCACTGCACTGCAGAAGAAGCTCTGAGCTGGGCTCAGGCAGAAGGAGGAGGTCCAGACCCCGTTTCCAAAAGTTCGTAGTTTGTCCTGTGAATCCCAGAGCCTTTCTGTATACTGGTGCCACAGCTTGCATGAGCATGTTCCTCACTTCCTGACTCATTTTTCTAACCTTCCTCCATGGGCCAGTGGGTTTACCTGAGCCAGGCTCATCTCTGTACCTTCCAGGGCAGCACCCCTGACCCTTCCCTCTGCAGTCAGGTGTTTCTCTGCAGTCCTGTCTTTCTGTGAAGGAGCAATTTGCTCTCCCAGCTTTGGCTAAGCAAGCAAACATCCCAGAGTGTTTCCAGCTGTAAGAATTGCCAGGAATATACACTATTTCAAGGAATATACACTATTGTGTTCTAGATCACACCTGAGAGGGATGTGAAGCAGTAAAGGCCAGAGGGGGTTGCCCATATCCAGAGTATTCCATGAGACACAGTTCCCCCCTCCACCCACCCTGCTGCAAGCAAGGGACTTCCCAGTGCGATGAAGATGGGTGCCTCCTGGTCCTCATCCTCTTCACACAGGATGTAGGTGGTGTTTCAGACTGGGTTTTCAGCACCTCATCACTGGGTTATACATTGCTAGGAACTAGAAGACTTGCTCTGGGCAATAGAAACTAAGCCAAAGTGATAAAGCTTCAACTTAAGTATTCCAGACAAAACCCTTAAATTAGATGGGATGAATCATGAGGTTAAACACCATTTATAAAACACTTTGGGATCCTTCCTGCATTTCAGTCAGCTGCACGGTATAGTCACCTTTCTCAAATATTTAACCAACAGGCCTGACAGGAGCAAACATCCAAAGATTTGTTCATGTGATGCCTGCAGTTGTGAGGCTACCAGAGCACTTGGCAGGCTGAAGGGCAACTAAAAGGGACAAATGGCGAGTGTAGTGCATTTGTGGTTGCTTCCTTCTGGAAAGAAGTGACCTTGCCTGTCCCAGCAAAGTGCAGCGACTTTGAGCATAATATCCCAAAGCATGAATGGCAGTGATTTGCATCAAGGAATGGTCTCCACCATATCCCCAGGGATATTTTTGTCTGACTAAATAAACACCACCATATGTGGTGCATTTAGCATGTTAAGTAATTCCAAAGGGAGGCTGGAAGCAAAGATTCTCAGGCACCTGAGAGGATGCCAACACTGCAACATAAAGGCATGGCCAGAGACTTTGTAGCTCTGCAAGAGCTAGCTTTAATTACCTAGCTCAGGTCCTGATAATGCAGCACAGATTAGCTGCTCAAATATTTCATTTTCTTGGGCCAGTTTTCCATCCAAGGCCGAGTCTCACATCACTATGGGAGACTGCAAGTTCTCACAGACCCTGCCTAAACAAACTCCACCACTGTCCTGGAACAGAAAGGCTGTTCAGTCTTTCACTTCTCAACCAGTGGTTGGAAGCTGGTATACCATGCAAACAAGTACAAAGCAATCCAAAATTCCCACCACGCCACCAAGCTCTTCCCCTTTTTTCCTGAGTATGCTCCACAGGAACTTTTGGTTAAGTTTCATGAAAAGCAACCACCGGCAGGCTGCCCTTTCCATCCTTGGCTTTGTGGAACATTTGACGTCCACACCTCTGGCATGATGTACGTGATGCCTTCCACGGATGCTCCTGTCTGGCCAGCACGTTGTTTGCAGATGGATGTGCAGGCTGAGGGCTGTGGAGCCCGGACCAGCTGGCTGGATGGATTGCTGAAGCAACTCTTGCACAAGGACCAGGGGCTTTTGGGTGGCAAAGGCAGAGGGTGAAGCGCTGCAGAGGGCCAGCTGGGGCAGAAAAAAACTGATTTCAACATTCACAGACCAAACCAGGGTAATAAATAACTACTATAAAGGGTTGAACTGGGACTCCACATACCTGTAACGTGGTAATGTTTTGAAATGAACGGCTTCTGGAAGCACTGAATAAACAGGTCAGAAGGTTTGGTGACTTCATATATTGGAGAGATAAAAATTACACATTGCAGAATGAGGAGGAGCCAAATTCCATTCTTTGCTGACATCCAACCAAAGGCAAACATGGCAGCACAAGCTCCGTGCCCACAGGGATTCAAAACCAGGCCTTTCACCACAGCTTCCAAGCACCTGCTACCTCTTTGTTATCTTCTTAGAGGAGAGGATCAGAGCTTATTTTTCTGTATTTCCAGCTACCTTTGCTAGGGATCTAACTGACTTAGTTTTCTAGACAACAAGAAGCAGTTATTTGCTGGGTCAGCTTTAGATCCCTGGCTTCTCTATGAATCTCTCACTGGGCTACTTCTACTCTCAAAGAGCCTTCTAAATAACATATACAGTTTCAAGCCAAAAGGGAATTATGCTGTCCAGGCAGCTGTGGTTTATTTGTGTCAAGGTGGGGGCACTAATGTGTATTTGGCCATTCAGAATCACAATTCTTTCAACGTCTTCTAAATCTCAGCTTCATCATTCCTACAGAAACAGTGTCTGGTAACTATTCCAACACCTTAACTATTAAGTTGCTGGAATTGCTTTCTTCTTTCCCTGCCTTTCTGTATGCTTTTTTTTCTCCCAGCAGGTTAAAAAAAAACTCATGCTCATAATTTCCTGTCCAAGCATCAATATGATAAAACTTGCCATATGCATGTTAAATGATGTTTAAAAGTTGGGTGCAAAATGATACCTTTCAAAAGGTGATGTTTTTATGCTGCTATCATTTCTCCCACTAATATTTCCTTCTGTTCTCTTAATGTTCTTTCCTTAAAGCTTTCATTTTGTGGCCCTGCCAAACTGTCCATATTTTCTCAAATTCTCATTTCCTCTGGCACACATTTCTTGCTTATAGTTACAGTAACTAAAAAAAAAAATAGAAAAAGATTTTGCACTGAGCCAAATTTCCAGTATGTATTCTTATTTCTTAATATTGCTTCACCACCCTTTTTATTCTCATGTTTCTGATTGCTGCAAACTTACCTGTTAGGTTTGGAAACTATTAATTCACTTCATTTTCTGAGTTGTTCAAAAAGAACTAAGCAAGAAGCATTCTGGTCTGATGCTTTTCATAAATTTCTGCTTGCTGTGCAAAGGCTGAATTTGTGCTTTGTTCTTGCTGGTTACTTGAGTGCTGCATCTCTTCCCTCTTACTCACTCTTACCTCACTCAATTTTTCACAGCACCAGGGGTTTTCTGTTACTTTCCCCCTCCCCACTATGAACTGGGGAGGAGCTGTGTGTCTTAACAGCATCTAAGGCTAATTCCTGCAGTGGATACTCAGCCTTCTGGGATTCAGTGCACCAGGTTAGGTAGAAAGATGTTTTGTGATTCAGGATTGCTTTGGCCTGCATTCCCTGCTTACACAGGAAGTGGCAGTAAAACAGCATTAGGAAAAAAGCAGTGAAAGTACTACTCCTTTCCTACGGAGCATTAGCACCATGAATGAGGCAAACGACCAAATATTTAATTTACAATAGTACTAGGAGCAGCCATTTCCCCCAAGATGCTTTCTAGAATATTCTGATTTGTCCCAATACTATGGAGAAATAAGTATTTTTCAGTCATTCTTTACAGAGATAAAGTGAGTCATCAAGATATTGTTGCCCAGACTTTCAAAACAAGTTCATATTTTGTGCATTGAGTTCTCTGTGTGCTTACCATAATTGCAGACCTAATCACAGTAGGGATACACACACGTACAGGGGTAGCATAGTCAAGGACATTCCCTGTTCCCTGAAAATACTGCATTCGTGCTGGTGGCGAAACGAGGAAGGACCTCAGCATCCAGCTCCCTCAGGCTTCACGGAAAACTTACGTGGCTTTCACTAATCTACAGCCAGGATTTGTAGAAGACTTTGCTTGCATCAGTCTCTTTCAACGGGCAGGAAAAAATAGTGATGAGTTGATGTTATTTTCCAAGGAAGAGAAAGAGGAGGAACATAACAAAAGCAGCTGCTGCAAACCAAGACTACCTGTGACAAAGCAGAGAGTAGAGGACAGCCTCTAAGGGGAGCAAGGAGATGAGCAATAAAAGAAACAGGAGACCATAATTTTTCACTTAATCTAAAACTGTAAGTCTCCCCCTCCTTTAAAACACCAGGAAGTCTGGCATCCACTACACACTTCTTTCAGCCAAGGCAGATTTCCCTCCTTGATGCTATTTGTGAGATAAAAGAGCAGGGAACAAGTGGCTGTTGCATGACTTAGTCAAAATGAGACCTTGCTGCCCTTTGGAAACCAAAGTGTGCAAGGACAACCCTTTGCTCTTGGTATCTTTTAGACACACACCACAGCTTTTTGTAGCAACCGAAGCATCAGAGCTGCTGGCTTTGAGCTGGTGTATTTTTGCTCCTAGTGGGAGGAGTGCTGTTCATGAAGCCTGCTCTGGGATTGTTTACGTTCTGTCAGAAAGCTGCTTCCGTCAGGAATGTTTCTCCCCACCAGCCATCTCAAGTATTTTCAGTAAGCTTTTCTAATCAAGAAATATTAGGAAACAAGTCCAAAAGCCAGAGTTAAATCACACTGCTCTATCTAAAAGCAAGGAATATTTGTTTTTGTCCCTATTTCAATACTTTTTGCCCTGGTGATGAAGGAGCTGATCCTGTTTTCAATTTTACATGTACTTATCTTGCTGACTTGAACTGCTGCAGAGAGAAGGAGATGCTAAGCTCTGAGTTGGGAATTACTTAACAATAGCATCTCCTTTTGGAGACAAAGCAGGAAATCCCTTTAGGGTTGGGTTAGAAAAAGGTGGTAAAGCATAAAGAGAAAGCAAATACAGCCAGCAAAGCCCCCCAGGGTGAATCCTCCTTGGCTGCAAGCCTACGGCACAAAGTTGTGCTCTGATGAAATCTATTACTTTATGAACAGGGTATCTTTAAATGTTTTTGAGTCAAACACCCTTAAGCCATTTTCCTCTAACTTTGTGATATTTCTATGTAGATTCAACACACTGCAAAGAAAGGCCAACATCCCAGGATGTGAGAGACTTGTGACGGCATTTGGAAGCAGATCTCAGGAGACACCACTGGGAGCTGAGGATTGCTCTGCTGGGCCAAAGTGCTTTGGTGGCTCTTGCAGGATGACCTGTAGTGACTATTCAGAACTTTTCTTGAGAAGACCATGCTCCTGCTGTATTCTTGATGGGGAGTGAAAGCTTTTGATAACTCTATAGGAACTTGGCGTCCGTGCATTTTTCTCTCTCTCTGGATAAAGTCTTGGCAGCTGCTTGAAGTCTATTTTAAACAAAGCCAGTGATTTCTGGAGAGATGGAAAACACATGAAAGGCACAGTGAAAAACAAGCAGAAAATCTGACTGCAGGACAGTGGGAAACAAAAGCGATAAAGAACACTGCTTCCTCCTCCTCCTCCTCCTCCTCCTCCTCCTCCTCCAGGGCAAAGCACCTTGCACTACACACCACCACACCAGGGCTTCTCACTAACCTGCCTTCATGGGTCCTGCTCAGAACTCAAGAGCTTTTCTCTACTGAGCTCCCCCTACCTTGATGGTGGCCCATGCTGCCCTGCCTTTGTGCCCAGCACCCAGGTGGTGTTGGTGACAGGAGGTGGCTGTCATGGCAGAAAAATGGGAGCATGGGACACAAACAGTAATGCAGAGGCCTGATTTGTTACAAAAGCTCTGGTAACCAAAACAAAAATAAGTTATCTACAAAGAATGCAATTATGGTCAAAGCCATACCTCTGACCTAGGGCCAAAAAAGTGTTCTTTATAACTGTCAGTATGTAGAGAAATGAACCTGTAATTTATGTATGGTGAAACATTATAATTTTTGATCTAAAAAGCCTCCTTTCCTTTTGAAAATCTTGGTAATTTAGTCTTGGTCACTTGGATCATGTGGGATATCCATGCAAGCCCCTTTACTAGGCTCAGTTTAAAGCATTACACATGAGCACAGCACGCCCAGTGGGATGTGTCTCGGCCCAGTGACCTGCCCCTGGGAGGAAGGGCTGTGCCCTGGGAACTCCAGCAGGCCAACAGCACACACAGACAACTAATATGGGCTCACATCTATCTTTAAGTCCTGCCTACACAGTCCATATGATCAACTGCCTCCAGTGCTTCCCGTAGGCACACAATGTTGCTGTTACATGCTGGGTAGTCTCTGTTTGCATGGTAACCTCTCTGGGATGGGGAGGCTATCTTTGCTTTGTTTTGGAAGGCACCCAACTTGCTCTCAAACCTTCAACAGGCAGTCAAGAAATGGTTCAGATGGAGAAGCAGAAACACAACTTGCCTGGGCTTGACAGCATTTCTTTATCAGTTCTCTGTTCAAATCAAATTAGGCTGGCAAGGACTAAAAGAAGTGACTGTCTGGAAACTGTTTGGTACCCCCAAAAGCTGTTGCTCTTTTGTTATTTTGGTACAATTTTTTGTTATTTTGGTTTCAGGAGATGTCCACAATAAAAAAATACTATCACATCTGCTACTGGTTGGTGTTCTTAGAAGCCATCCCAAAAGACAGATCAAGGACTGAATAAGCACAAAAACTTTGGAGAGAGGTTTAGATGAAGGATAAGATATATTAGGTTTGGCAACACTATAACCTACCACAAATTTCAAAATTGTGAATCACTCAAAAAAAAAAAAAAAAGCAAAACAAAGCCAAAACACTAAAAACAAGACTAGAGAATGTTTTAAAATTTACTATTTTTGTTTTGTTCTGTCTTTTCATTTCCAATTCAACCTGCCCATTCCTGGGCCCTTGTCAGTTTACCAACATTGCCAACACTCCAAAATGTCTTGCAAGCAAGACAGCTTTGTTGAAAATCGAAGATCAGAAATCTTGCTGCTGTTCTTGGCTCTGGGAGCAGATTGTGTTCTGGTGGTTACAAGCATCATGGCCAGCTGAAACATACCCATGTTTGGGTCATCTGTAAGACATGAACCATGGACGTCTGGTTGCAAGAGCATGAATGTCCAACTTAGGGGCAAATGAATCAGATGCTACACAGAGGTAGGAACAAGGTCAAATTGCTTCACGAAGTTCTCTTGCAGAAGGGTGACAACACAAATTGTAGAAGGCCCTAATTCGGGATTTCCTTTCAAAAGGATATGTAGCAAGTAGCTGAGATGCAGTTCTGTGAAACAGAGAGCTGAGTCCCATTCCAAGCTTTACTCAAAGAGTTCTCAAGTCTCTCTGTTAAGTGGACCATTAACCCTCCAAAGCTTTACTGTAGGGCAGGAAATGCTGAAAGACACTAGCTGCTGGAACTGAAACTACAGCTGACAAGGCCCTACCTACACCCATGTTTTTTTGTAACTTTTTCTCCCTGGACTGTCAGGAGGTAAGATTGTATAATCAGCATAGAAATTCCAGCTGCAAGGGACAAAACCATATACTCTGTGACAGCTGACAACACCAGCATAGCACAAAGAAGTCTGTGCTTGAGCTGCCTGTATGGTGTTTGACTGAAGATAAACAGAAGTCTTGGAAGTTCCCACTGACATTCCCACTCACCATGAAATTTTTTTTTTAAGTGGTATCAAAAAGGTAGGGCACCTTTGCTTATGCGCTTTAAGGGCACAGATTCTAAAATGAGCAAGTGATGACCCATTTTAAATCCACTTAGGGCATGCTTTTACTTTAGATAGAGCACACATCCCTCTACCTCCTCTGGTAAACGTACAGAAAAGTGTTGAACCTTTCAGTACAGCCAAATAATCACTAGTTGGCAAGATGAAGAATTGCTCTGGACAAGTACCAACTTGAAGAAAGGAAAAAAAAAGAGACATTAGAGACCATATCTTATCTCTGACAAAGAAGTGCAATGCACAGAAGTATTGTCCCATTATAGAACTGTGTCTATTTTGAGATTAACAAAATGCACTGCCCTTTTTTCCACAGTAATGAGCAAGGAGAAGCATAAAAGGCAACTAACATCCTAACTTTGAACTCTGCAGCACCAACTCTTAGGTTCCTCCATCAGCTCCACTGACCTGGACCAGGTGCCTGAGCTGCCCCTCAGGCAATGTAAGAAGCAGCAGATGTTTAAGAGCAGAGACCATTGGTGCCCGCAGCAGGGAGACAGCTGGAAGGGCCATTGAGGCACAGAGATCATGAGAAGAGTGTCAATAAAACACTGCTCTCCAGATTTTGAATACCTCACAAGGAAGCCTTTCTCAACCTGGTTCAAAGATTGAACCCTCAAATTCAACCAATTGTAAACAGAAACACAGCTTTTACAGTCACACCATGCTTTTGCTAGCCCTAAGATGGTTGTATTCACTCTATTTTCCAGCTCTCTGGACTCCAAAATATCAGTATTATAGATGTGACAGAAGGAGATTAGAGCCACTCATCCTCGCATGTGTAGGGCCCTCCTCTGGGAACAGAGAGCACCAGGCTCAGATCCTGTATGGCAGTAGACAGTAACTCTGGGTGAGAGTTCAAATAAGAGTTATTGGCTGACAGTAGAGGATCACCCTCCTCTGCATCTTTTGTGAACCTTGCTTTGGTGGCACACTCTGAAACAGGCTGCCCCAACAGGTATCTCATATGAGAGAGCCAGAAAAGCACCAGCTTGGTAGATCACATAGGACTATGGCATGAGATTGGTCCTGAGATGTTCAGTGCCTCCAACAGAATTTTAGGATGGTGGGGAATGTGAAAACCCCTTCCACGGCTAGGCAGCAGCTGGATGAGATTGTGGGGTTGGACTTCAGTTTCAAAAGGGATAGCTAAGCACCAATGCACCTTGCTGGATCTGATTTTGTGCCTTATGTTACAAGACAACTTAACAAGCAGGAGCAATAATCTCTTTGCCCACCTTCCATCATTCTCTGTTGCATCCACTCTGATAAATTGTCAAATTGTTTGACTGACTCCACACACCTTTAACTGAAGATCACAACAGAGTGGGATGTTAGCAGCTACAGGCCACATCTACCATGTTAAGGAGAGTTCAACGGTAGATGTGGCCTCTGGTAACCCTTCCTCCAGAGAGAAACTCCCCCTGGCCAACCTCACGGGCAGCTGGTACAAAGCTGGATATTCTGCATTGGTTTTCCTTTTCCAAAGGGCAAGCAAACTACTGCAGTGGTAATGAAGAGGGGATTGTTTCTGTTTCTGTGGATGAGGAAGGAAACTTGACCTGAAGGAGAACTGCCTAGTTCAGATGAAGGCATAAAGACCACATAATGTGAGATGAGAACATCAGCTCCAAATAACAGCTTACATCAACAAACATTTCTTTTTCTGATAAATCCTCGATTGATTAAGTATTTGTTCATGTTTGGGCACAACTCAAAACACCGTTTGGACTCCTGTGTTATCAGCTCCCGAGAGCCATGACTCACAATCATACAGGGAAGGAAGTGAAGGGAAATGCTTTACTACATCCAACATTGCAGGAATGAATGTCATGTTGTTGTTACTAGTGTAAACCCAGGCAGGGATATTGCCATGCAGGGACACAGCCCAGGCTGCCAGACCAGCGGTACTTGGGTGGTGGAGCCACGTTTCTGTTCCCAGGTGAGCTGCTCCCAAGATATACATACCAAACCATCCTACTGGAGCCTCAGCCCTGAATCCCATAGGCTGACAGCCCCACTGGGGGAGCCAGTGCCAGCAAGCAGGGGGGTTAGGCACCTCAGAAAGCCTGAAGAATATCCTGGGTTATACATCTTGTCCACTTTCCTACCCTCACTGAAGTCTTTGGTGGTCCCAGGCAGAAAGACTGAGGGCAGCAGTGAAAGGGCTGGGTAGCAATACTAACTGAGCCTTGCTGTGCCACACCATGCTGGCTCTAGGATTACAGGCTTGCACTGAGGGGAGACGCAGAGCTTTGCCCAAAAGCTGGCTGCAAGTCCATTGAAGTCAGCAGGAGCTTTTGCCAGGGAGTTCAGTGAGCTCTGGGGTGCATTAGTTATAGCAAGGACTTTGGCAAGGTTACCTTGCAAAGTGACACAAGGACATACAACTAGGGTATTGGAATATAACTAAGAGAAAAAGAAGTTAGGATGGATATTGGGGAAAACCTTTTGTCAGTAAGATTTATTAGCAGGTACAGCAGTCTCTCAAGGGAAATACTAGAGCGCCATTCACTTGAGATATTTAAAATTAGACTAATGAAAGTGCCAGCAAAGATTCCATGGGGAGCATGCTTGCACTGAGGCAAAATGAGCTCTGTGACCCTGTCCTGTCGAAGGAGGGCTTTGTGCAAATGCCTAAGAGACTGGGCAAGCTGGCTGTCAGCTGCAGAGCTCTGAGCCTCCCTGTGTGAAGGGGAATAGTGTGGAGAGCTTTAGGAAGCTGCTGTCCCAGTAGTGGAAATGTGGGGCAGGGTCACAGGGAGGACCCATTGGAAGACATTGAAGTATGTTTTATATTGAGATCATCTCAACAACCTCTTGCTAAATGATGACAGCAAGGTCACTGACCACACAAAGCTGGGAGCAGTGGCCAATACCCTAGAAGGCTGTGCAGCCCTTCAGAAGGACCTCAGCAGGCTGGAGAGGTGGGCAGAGAAGAGCTGTCTGAGATTCAACAAAGGCAAGTGCAGGGTCCTGCACCTGGGCAGGAATAACCCCATGGGCCAGCACAGACTGAGGGCTGAGCTGCTGGGAAGCAGCTCTGTGGAGAAGGGCCTGGGAGTGCTGGTGGACAACAAACTGTCCCTGAGCCAGCAGTGTGTCCTTCTGGCCAAGAAGGCCAATGGGATCCTGGGCTGCTTTAGGAAGAGCATGGCCAGCAGGTTGAGGGAGGGGATACTCCACTGTGAGTTAGCAGTGTTCCTGACACTTCACTTCATATTCTCCAACCGGTCACTCATCACCCTGTTTACTAAGGGGCTGCTGGTCTCCTTAGGAAGAGCATCCCAAACAGCTCCCTGTTCAGTAGTCATAGCAGTAAGTCTGGTAGCAAAGGTGTCCAAAAATGGGAATTTCTCAGTGGTGTGGGTGACTCTGCTGTTCTACACTCCCTACTGGATTGCAGAGTCACGGTTCAGGCTGATCATCATAAGCAGCCCTGAAATGTAAACATAAGCCCCATTTGCCTGCTTCTGCCCTTGCTGTCTCAGATTGAGTTGGTGTGTTCCAATACCATAGTGGCCCGTTACAACAAATCGTATACAGCAATTTAAAAAGGTGGTTATGTAAAATGATTGAAACAACCAATTTCTTTACATATTCCATTAATCTTCCCTGGCTATTTATTTCTGCTGAAATTTTTTTCAAAAACTCGCAAGGTTGAAAGAAGTCAAGCCTTATTGTCCTCTGACTAAGAGCTAACTGTGTCCATGAAAACAAAGTTTCATGACTGCTGCTGTCGTGATTTCAACAGCAGACGTAAACAGGGTCATCTCCAGCCATAGCGGGTGGATGTTTAGTTTATAGTGCTGAGGTTAAGAGTGAAAGCGTGTGACTAAGAGCAGAAAACAGAGGAGTCTTTGTATACATCAAGAGCCCTGAGGCAAAACACAGAGAAGGAGAATGCTGACACAGACTTTAATGGAGAAAGGATTGCATTATGAACCTCACAGAGAACATAATTCATTTAAGAGAAATCAAGATTTAAAGGACTTATAGAGGGCAATATGAATACTGATGTCAGTGCATCACACCTGGTGGTTTGTTGTCAGACTCTCTAGCTGTGTTAGGGTACCATGCACCATGTCAGGTGGAAGACAACTCACTATCAGAAATTATTGTCACCTCCTTTTGTTTTTAGATTCCTGTTGGAAACAGTTTTCTTTCAGTTTAAGCCTCTTGACAGAAACCAGTAATATGAACAACGAAACAACTGTAGCTCTTGCATTTTAACACCAACCTCCCAAAGCTGTCAAAAGCTTTTTCCTCCCCAAACCCCATCTCTTCATAACTAGTAACAGGAGGCAGGGGGAGCACAAGCAAAATAAGGAAATGGGGTTGTATCACATCTGAATTACTCAAGTATGAGAGTACAAGGAGAAAGCTGGTTAGTAGAGCTGCTTCCAAGCTTGCATATACATCGTGGAGACTGAGGATAAGCACATTTACTGCACCATAAAACAATGTTATGAGTGCTTGAAAAATATTCCCCAATCAATACACTATAGTGGCTTCTAAACTTCAGCAGCCAGAGTCATGAAAATAGAGTGCTTTGTCCAGTAGCTTGTGCAACCAAAGAACTTTCTTGTCCTCAGAGTGCTTTATTATTTTTAACAAGACAGGCTGAGCACTTCTTGATAAACATTTTTTCCTTGAAGTAGTAAGCCTACTTAAACTTTTTACCTTGTTCCCTACAGCATGCAGCTAGGAAGTTAATAACAGAACTCATTTTCCTTTAAAGTGCTAGTCATGTTAGTACAGAAAGTGAGGGACATGTGATTGTCATGAAAGGGGCCATGGCTGGAAATAAATTGAGAGTGCCCTGTTAGTATGCAGGTTTAGTACTTTCTAAGAAGAAAGTTTTCCAAAGCACATTTCCTAGGATATCCAATTTCTTTCAAACTAACAATAAAAAAAAAAATTAAAAAGTATTAATGTGCAGTAGGAATGTTCCAGCCTGTACTATTTGGTCCTGATGCCTAACCCTGAAAATGTTTCCATGCACCCTGAGTCTACTTTACCACAGGCAATGGCCAGCAGGCTATGATAGAGCCAAACCAAAGAGCCAAGGCTAATTTAGCAGGTCTCAGAGGATGGGAGGTTGATCATACAACTGCACGCTTGCCTTTGCTTTGAGCAAGGTGCAGTGCATGCTGCTGCTTTGGCAAATGCTTCTGCAGTAGCATCACAAACTATTCATTTTTAAAAGCCATTCTTCTCTTTAGTATAAGAATTATTAAAGCTTCTAAGAGTGAGAGTTTAATCAACAGTGAGAATTTAACTACAGGAAAATGAGGAAACTCGGAGCAAACCCACCCATCGAAGTCAATCTCACGTCTGTCCCCTCGTATCAGAGTGTTACAACAGGCTCTTTCACGGTCACATGAGGCTGACCAGGGGACACACTTCTCACTAGATCTAACACAATGAAAAGAAAAACTGTCTTTTTCTCCCTGTGGTCTCAGATGCACATGTGGCTTTTCATACCACACACATCATGTGTTCTTGGAAAGAAAGGCCCTTTTGTAACACGCAGACACCAGTCAAGGCAACTTAACATCGGGTAGGATTGTTAACTTGGTTCCCTAAGCCTCCCATGCACACTGCAGCAGTATTGCACTGGAGGAACAATGGGGTTGACGGAATTTGACCAGCTATATTACAAATAATTCACAATACACGTATCACGATTGCTGCTTCACCCAGGTTAGCTACCTTTACTTAGCGGAGGTAGTTTTTCCCAATAGGAACAGAGGAAAACTTTAAGACAGCCCTGATGATTGCTGTCCTTGGGATGGCCAAGATGTTTGCAAGTCTGTGTTTGAAGGAGTCATTGCCACTCTACAAGCACTCTCACCTTCCTCCGCTGCCCTCAGAAGACCGGTGAGAACCATATTTCCTTAACAGGATTACCTAGCAAAGAGTCTTTATTCTCAAGGCCTCAGTGCCTTTGAACGTACCTGTGTAGGCAGTAGGTAAGTGGTCATCAATCAAAGATTACGTTTTGCAAATTTGGAAGGATGTACCTCATGTATCTTAACAAGACCTTCCTGATTTGAAGTGAGTTAACTGTGCACTTCCAAGGAGCAGCAGTTCTCTGTCCAAGCACGGAAATATATTTTCTTGAAAGACTATTTTATAAATCAAATTATGTCCAAGGAAAGCAGTCCAATCTCAAAAGGAGATCTTATCCTAAGGGGCCTGGTATTAGGGTGCACATAAAATGACCTACCAGATACTTTCAAAGTTGAACAACCCAAACTGTATCACTGATTTAGCTAACTCCAGAATAGGTCAGCTGTGTAAATGCCCTTCATCCCTTAAAAAATAAAACAAGGAACACAGACAAATTTAACAATTTTATTAAAAATTGTACCAGTTATTAGAAAAAAAAATCCAAGTATTAAAGTATTAAAAAGCACCAAAGAAGAAAGCACAAAGCAAATATACTGCACAGATACAAAAAAGGAGCTCTGCCCAGTCACCATTGGTACAGGCAGGAGTCCTGGAGGCACACAACCAAGATAAACAAAATGCTACATTCTCACTGGGTCTCAGTCCATGGCAAAGAAGGTGTGTGCATTTCAGGACTAATCCAGACAGAAATCTCACAGGAGAGCATTGGGTTTACTTCTGCAGCAGGACAGTATCATATTCTGGTGAAAATCAGAAGTCATAGGGAAATCCTCCACTGAGAGGAAATTTATTAAGTACATTGCAAATTCTAACTCATCTTACCCTTTCTGTTTTCCAGATGAAGGACTCTGAACAACTTGGTTGTTGTTTTGTTTGTTTTTTTTTTTAAATATCCCACTGAAGAACAGTCATGCAGGAAGCAGAGGGGGAAGGAGGAGAAGAAAATGTGAATCCACATTTCACAGTATTCTCATCAGTGAACTTCACTTAGAAACATGGGAGACTGTACTACATACCATGGAAGAGAACAGAAGAGAGCCACAATTATTTTAACCAAAAAAACTCAACATCTACATACCCAAACTCAAATTTAGTGGCAGGATTTTCAAATGCACCCGGTGGAAAGAGACATATATACATCCTGTGGATTGTTTTAAAATTTCCCTTTTACAAGCCTAACTTCTGACATGTATTTAAGGACATACTGGCAATGTCGTCCTTCCATCACACCAATCCCTCCTCCTTTTGCCATCAAATACTCCTTTCAGGAGCATAGACTATTTGAGTGTAGATCGTCTCATCTAAAACTGAGTTCAGGAACCTGTGATGATGCTCTCCTGGAGCCATGTCCACAAACTGGGGAGACTCCTTTAGATTTAAGAATAACTTTATACATGCAAAATTTCCATAATAGATTTTAAAAACAGTTTAACAATCTACCCTTCCCACCCCTCTGTTCCCCAAAGGCAGCAAAAAGTCTGAAGACAGAACTGAAACATGGCTTTAAAAAACAGCCCACAGACATTAGGTTTCGCTTCCCAGAAACCAGCTTCCAGCATGGGATTCGCAGGAAGAGACCCTCCTTTCTGTGGCTAAGGGGGAAGGTGAGGCACATGGAAGAAAGAAGGGGTAGGGGATGTCAGACTGCATTCTTACACACACACACACACACACACACACACACACACACACACACACACACACACACACACTCTCTCTCTCTCTCTCTCTCTCTCTCTCTCTTATGCACACACAATTACATTCCAGTGCATTTGATGTGTTTGGTCTTTTCTGCTTTTCCTGGTGGAGAAGAGCTGAGCTGTGTAACACCTGTGTGAACACATGCAAACCAAAGAAACAGAAACCACTGAAGTCTTTAGGAACTGTAAAAGATTGTCCTAGGATCTTTTATCAATTCCTTGAGGTATTTCTTCTTGCTAAAACAATCAAAGGCAACAGGTAGGCATTTTTGCAAATGATCACAAATGCCAGTTTGAAAGACAGACTCTTTTGAAGGACATTATTAAAAACCTTTGTTGTCAAATTATGCTAACACTCAACAGTACTTGGTTCATGGGCAGACCTCCCACTAATATGAACCAGCATTACATGGTTCTTTTATTTATGATCCCAGAGTAAATACTGCTGGTAAAACAAGGCAAGACCTCTACAAATCTGCATTCTTGTTTGATTCTAGCACATACACTGAGTGCTTTCCCTATTTTTCCCTTTAAAAATACCCTCAATATCACACCATTCAGCATGTCACAGTCTCACCATTCCTACAGCTCCAGTAGAGATATGGGTCAGGACCAGCAGCAGAAGGGTGGAATACATTGTAGAGTTGATAGGGTCACATTGTAATAACTGTCTGAAGTGATTTTGCTTTTTCTTAAAAAAAACCAAAAAAACAAATAAACCAACCTATCTTCATAGTCTACTAATGGTCAGGATCTGCTATTTCCCAGAAGAGTGCCAAGTGCCACACTGAATAAAGTTCCACCTTGGGTACAGCTCCAGTGACTGCTGTGGAGCAACTCCAGGACTGTAGTAACTTCACATACACACATTGCCTATACCTTTAATCCAGGCTTGGGGGGACAAAATAAACAGCCAGTAGAAAGAAAGATGTCTTTGCAATCACACCTTCTATGCCAAGAAAGACTGGGCTCCTTGGCTCTATTTCCTTGCTGATACACAGCTCCAAAACAAAGGCTGACAAGGAAATGTCTTTCAGGACTCCTCAAACAAGAGTTTAGCCAACAAATATTTAGTAACAAGCTATTTAAACTGAAATATGTGATCAGTTATGCAGGAATTCAATGCTACCAGGGATCATCAGCACCTTGAGAGAAGGCTGCAGCCCTATAGAGATCCAGCAGCAGTACTTTCCACGCAATCCTGCATGGATTCAATCCTTTTCATCCTCTCCTGCCTCTTTTGTATCCTATTTGCAGCAGTTTGCAGCTATCCCTGGACAGTCACATTGTGATTACTGGCTCAGCTTTCAAGAACTGCAGGAAACAAAAGTAAAGCTAACTATTCCCTGCTAGCACCATGCTTGCTGGATCCTAGGATGAGCAGGTTACAAGATATTCAAAAGAGTAGGAAGCTGGGAAGGGAGAGGAAGAACTCCATTCCTCAAGGACAGTTGAGTTCTGAAGCCATTTTGGAGATCTGGGGAAGGCAAGTAAGATATTTAAAGGCTGTTGGCACCATCAGCAGCAGCTCAAGTTTTGCATAAGAACTGCTCATTAAAAACAGGAATTTGCTTTAGGAGAAAGATCCAACTCTTCTTTCTAAATTGTTAGACTCTAGTTTTACAGCACAGAGAGTAACAGTGTCCCATTCTTAACACCAGAACAAACTCATATCTAAAAACCTGAGCATAATACTTCAGCACAGAATTTAAACCATGTTCTTTGGAATCATTTCTCCAAGTTGACATATGTCCCTGGCCACACTGCAGTAGCTACTCTGTGGGCAAGATTTCCCCAGCAGGTGTTCAAGGTCCCTTACAAACACAGAATGGGTGACACACACATGAGTGCTGTGCATCCATGTGTTTGTTGATAAATGTGTGAGACCTTTCCACTATTTCCACAAGTAGGTGAGACTTTAAGTATGAAGTAGTTGCTTTTCCCTAAGTGAATAACCAGCCCGTCCCTCCAAATCTATGTGAAGCAAAGTAAGACTTTTGGGTTGACAGAGCATATTTCCTTTCTCTGAGATACACAGATATGGAATATAAATAAAACAGATTATCAGTGGTTGTAAATCTCTGGCACCAGTAACCAACACACATATTGCAGGAAGTCAGCCTTTGTCTAGCGTTAGCTCTATGTCTCCAATGAAGTATTGTTGTTCAAGGAGGTTTTGAGACCCTGGCATGACCAATTTTGATAAGTCTGTTGTTGCAGTGGGAAATATGGACTGGCAAAGATGTGTCTTTCCCTGAGCCAAATGACTTTATTGAGGCCAGCAGCCTGACTGAGGAACCATTTCAGGTACTTGTTTCTCCATGTTAAGAAGAGTCTCGTCCTTGATAAATTGATGGGGTCTTAACACTAGAAAGTGGCAGTATCAGACTTATCTTTCCAGCTTATGCATCCAGAGGACAGGCCTTATCGGCCTCAAGTCAAGGCAGAGGGAAAGGGGAAAGCTCACAATGCTTTTTAAATGTCAGAAGCAGCTGCTGAATTTTTCATAGTTTGCAGGGCTGTTATGACATAGCATTGACTGATCCTGATAAAAGGGTCCTGGCAAGCAGAGGGAAATGCAAGCATCACATCCAAGGGCATGCCACACGGGGAGGCATCACTGCTGCGTTGCTTCCTGAGCCTCCACGCTTCCACTTCTGCCTCTTAAAGAGCTTCTTATTTAAGAGTCTTCTCCTTAACGTTTGGCTTCTCAGGGGTCCCCAGTTCAATCTATGTTCGCACTACACCTCAGGGTTTCTCCACCATTTAAGTCCTCTTTCTCCAATGACCAGCATTTACATCAGGCAGACTGTGCAAAGCAAAGTATGGAAAGCTCGCCTCTGGCAGCATGGGCAGAGAGCAGCTTCCATCCTGCTGCAGTACAGTCAGCAACAGCTATCACTTAGATCACTCTGGGTAACTCTGTAGTGCACATGCTTAAAGAAACAACACAAAACCAAAAACAATTCCCCCTCCTAAAAAAAACCTCCCACCCTCCCTCTCCATGAAACCCACCCCCAAAAATATTACTTGAGATTCATTTATATGAATTATTAACCATCATGGACAAACATATTACTCAAGCTCTAGCTAGAAAAATAACACAAAAGGAGAAAAAAAAGCTCTTCTCACATAAACTCTCTCCTTACGTTTAAAGAGAGTGACTGTGAATATATGAGGATGAAAAAGGCTTGGAAACCTCTTTCAGGGAGCTAAAGTACATTTTGCCACAGTACAGCAGGGTGAAAATCAAAGTGAATGAGGCTGAGAGAAAGCAAGAAGGTCCAAATTTAACTCTGTTCAGCAAACTGCTACCAGACACTACAGTGCATTGATGAGATTACACAAATACCAGAGAAAGCAGGAATTAAGAGACAAATATGCAAAGAGGGGTGGAGAAGGAAAGCATATGTGCAAGTAAACTACTCTTCCCTACAGTAATGCATATTTTTCAGAGTGGATCAAGAGCAGAAGGATTTCTCAACACCTGCAGCTGACATTTCTAATACAACTGAAAAGCAATTCTCTGGACAGCTCTTCCTCATGCTGGTTGTATCATCTGAGACCTACAATGAGGTGCAGTGGCAATATGGAAATTTTCAGAAAAAATAATAAGGTCTGTATTGCTTCTCTGTTCATGTTTTACCCTAGCTGTCACTGGGTCTGTGAACTAAGTATATTTAAGGCTACAGAGAAGCAGCCATCAATATTATTTAAGGCTACTGCCTTTTGGTAGGGGAGTTTCCCTGTGCTGGTCCAATAGTGTCAGCCATATGGACAAACCTGTGAGTGCATACAAACTGGGAACTGATAGAAGATCTCCCTTGAAATAACATTACTGCTGCTAGTCAGTATATGCTTACAGCAGCCTCCAAACACTACACACTAGAGTAATGGACAGACTGCTTGTACAGTGTACATATCAGACTAGATGCCAATTAATTTCCCTCTCAAATCCTGAAGCAAAATTGTCATATGCCTGGGATCTAAGCCTTCTTGACCTACCGCAATATATAGTAAGAGAAAAGAAAACCAAAATAAAATAAACATCCATCATAAAACTACTAAAAACATATACATTAGCATTGTAGAAGAATGACACTTGTGCCATATTCCATGGATTTTGGCTTCCTGCTGGCTCATGGGCACTGAGAACACGGAACTGAAAGCAGGCAGTGGCAGAAGCTAATAGCCACCAGCAACCCCAAGACTTTCTTTTTCAGACTGTTCTACTGAAATTATTTTTTTTAATTGATGTCAATGATAAAGAACAACTTCTTGTGAGAAAGCTGCAAGTGGTGCCCAATGCAATGGCTGAAGAGGTCAGATTTCTTTGTGATTTTCTCTCACACAGGGTGGAATGAAATAAACAGTAACCAATGAATAAAACAAGTAACCTGATGGAACCAAGATACTTGAATCTTTTTCATCACTAAAAATGTGGAGGAATTGAGCATCTCTGCTCTAAAAGATACCCGAAGTATGTTTAGTCTTCAATCCCAGGCATCATTTTTAACTAGCAGCCAAAATGACACTCCTGCACTTTACCATCCACTACTACACACAGGGCAGAGGGAGCCATCAGTCTAATACCTGCCTCCCTGGCACAGAGGTCACCGGGGCAGGGAACCAGCAGCAAGCCTTACCAAACACACCCACATTCTGGCTTTCCTTCAACAGTGTTGGACAAGAGCTCCCTGCCTCGTGAGGCAGGCAGCAACAATGAAGAGTCCGTAAAAACACCCAGACTTGAAGACGAGTATCAGAAAGTCAGAGTCCTCACATCCGGCCGGCGGTGTGCAATGTCTCGCCCCCGAACCAGTGTTTGTTCAGTGCTCCCTGCAGACTGGATGTGGCCTGAAACAGGTGGGCAAAGCTCACCTCTGGCCAGTGTGGTTCCTGTTCACCTCCATGTTTAAGGCCAAGTTGTGTAGGAAGAGAAAAAGCTGCCACCACACTTGATTTCTGTTCTGCTGATGCTGTAGAGAAGAACAGTTAAAGCAAGGTTATTTATATTTCTAAAATTGCAACATACCACTTCTCTTTTCCAATAACAACTCAGTTACACTTTTCAAGAGCAGACACTTTAATCCCATCAGCATAACAAGGGGGTGCAGCAAGGGATGAGGGGAGAGAGGGAAATGATAAGTTCTCCAGAAATAATTGTAGCTCTAACATTACAAAAAGAAAAGAGCAGACCCTTTATGCATTGTGCACAAGAGGATTAAACTTTTTTTTTTGCTTGTAGGATTTTGCAGAGTTTAGCCAAGTGCTGTTTTTAATCAGATTGGCTTCTGAGCCTTTCAAAAGCCCCAGCTGCATGAACAAACAACCTTTTTTTTTAAAAAAAAAAAGCCCCCCTTCACCCCAAAAGTAAAAAAAAAAGAAAAAAATATAACTGGTGATCCATCTGTAAGTGATTTGACACCGTGAAGGTCAAAGGGTTAATCTTCAATTTAAACCACACTGCTGAGACAGCAAAACTCTGATTTCATCTAGTACAAGAAAACATATTCGTGCATACACACACTCCCCCACCCTCCCCCCACCACATTTTCCTTCCCAGCATCTCCAAGATAATACTGCCCTTTTTATAGCCACTTTTGACAGTAAGCCATAAATAATCAGCCTTGGAGCCCTTTCCTACTGACTGGAGCCAATTAAACCTTAAGCAAGAACATACTTGAAAACACACAAAAAACCAAAACCAAGAGGTTATTTCAGGTCCCATTGTCAAGGAAGAAACATGGGAGTTGAGTTTCAGGGGGACACCAGACTACATAATGCAGCTTTGGGACAGGGACGCTGTTCCTCCTTTTGTTATATGTAATCACCCCTGCAAAAGTGGCTCCGATTATACCCCCACCTTCCTGCACTTCAATGGCATCTCATACAAACAGGTGGGTTTCTCTTTACATTGCCCAGTCTGGGATACTATTTCACCTCAATAACCGACTCTCTATTAGAAGGTCAGACTTCATCTTCTCATCCAGAATTCCATATTTGCTAAGCAGGCATGATCATTTCTGGAAAACAAAACAAACCAGCCCAAATCTCTGCTCCCTACCCCCCTCCCCAATCCCCAGCAGATGAGGAAACAGAAGACTGGCTTCCCACAACTTTGCCTCAGTACACAGGAGTTCATAAAAGAGCACTGAAGCACATTATATGAACAAGATGTTTCAACTCAGATTAGCCCAACAGGGCAGAACAACACAATTGCAAGGCATTTTTTACATAATCACAAATAAGAGAGTTTCAACTGGAGTTGGTGTATTAGAGATGTGTCAATAGACAGCTCTTCAAAGCCCTTCCAGATAGCCATTAAATTATGTTCATATTACAGTGTGAGTAGATCTGTGCCATTTGAATGACAAGCGCACACAAAACAGGCTTCCAGAAAACCTGTGTTCATCTTGCATCTTAGCAGTGGGTCATTATTCTTGCCCTCAAGACTTAACAAGAAGAAGAATGGATTTGGAAGGGTTCACACAGATGCCACCACAAATCGCAAGAGCACTGTTTGCAGCTTAACCTGTAAGCAGTGGCTTTAGAGCCTGCTATCATTAATTTCAAAGTAACTAGTCCTGGGTTCAGTCCTTACTGATTGCACAGGAATTGCTATGTTTACAGGTGAAAACAATCTTTTATAAACTGTCCTTTTACAAACTGTCCTTTTATAAACTGTAGGACTGGGTTGAAAAACACTAATTTGGTCTCAAAAACCAAAAGCGAAGTTTTTGTTTTGTTACGCACATCTCACTTTCATCAGGCTTGCCCTTCCTCATCAAACTCCAGAGATTCTTCTCACCCTCCTTGATACAGTCACCCTCCTCCTAAAACTGCTCAAGCGTGCACAGGGAACCACAATGTCCCGTGACATCTAGATACCATGTTGTTATCAAGCTATTACAGCTTAGGCAGATTCCTTAAGCAGAGATCTTTGGGTAAGACCTCAATGTAGTGGCATGCAAGAGCAAAGTGGTCTTCTGCAGCTTCCATAAGCAAGGAACTATGCTAGGAGAGCACAGTGGACAAACATATTGCAGATGTTCTGAAGACAATCTTCTGTGTTTGATTATTCTATTCTATTGGCAGCCAAGATAGCAAAAAACTGTCTTACAGAAACTCAGTAAGGGAAAAGTAAAATGTTTAAAAATTGGTACAGATCTCCTAAGCTTGAAATACATCTCAGCTTCATTGGTGGACCCTCTCTAATAGAAACTCTCATGGAATTTTATAAAGTGGGTTAATTTGGGGGCACACAAGAGGAGTGCTGATCTGGCATGTAAAGTTTTACTATTTCACACTTTTGGGAGGATAAACACATATAAGAACCCCTCTATTAACGTCCTCCTTCATGCAGGAGGCTGCTTTTGTGCTTCTCATACGATTGCAGGTTTCTAATTATTCTGACTCTTTAAGTTTTATACCTCACCTAGGGAGAGAAGGATTACCTGCTCTTTCCAGTGATAGGTAAAGGAAGCCATGTTCTGAAAAAAAAACAGTGAAAGGACTGAGCTCATATGCCTTTTTTTTTTTAAGGGGGGAACTTTTTGAGAAAGGTATTGAGTTTTGGTTTTATTTGGTAAATAAGAGTTTTAGAACTGTACTTTATGATGGTTTACAGGCCTGCAAGAGAATCAGTGGGATGTGATAAGGCAAATATTGAGAAAAACCCTAATACATATTTTACTTTATGTTCTATTGTGTTTATTTCACTGCCTCTTGAAGTCATTTTTTGGTACAGTATTTTTGTCCTTTTCCAATTAAAATTGTTTCCTGTATTTGCCTAATACACTTAAGGAGATTTCCATGCAAGAGCAGAATAGGAAATATTTTACCCTTGGTTCTCCTTGCTTATAAGAACCGTAACTTCTCAAATAACTTAAGAACGTTGACACCATTTTGTTTTGAAGCAAAAGAATAGAGCACTACATTGAGGACAGCTTTACAGGTTTTATTCTTAGACCTAGGGCTTGCTTGTATTTCCCTAGGTCTGTATTCAGCCAGCATTTTCTTCCATGGTGGTGTAGTCCCACATAGGGGCTGCTCCATGTACTGGAGCAGCCCACTCACAATGTCCTCTCCCCACAGCAGTGCTGGAAAGTGAAGTGCTAAAGCAGCACAATGATCAAGGCCAGAACTAATCTGATGAAGAAGTTGCCCTTACTGTTTAACAGGTCATCCTAAACTATCTGATCCATGGCATCATGTACTCAGACTGATGCTTGTTCCAGGACAAGAGAAAGATGCTGACCTGTGAGGAGGAGCAAGCTGGGACTCTGTGCTTCAGCAGCAAGCCTAGCTAATGGGGTTTGGAGCTATAGCTTCACTTCTGGGCTGATCTGCTTTCTGTGGTACTAATTCAGCATGGGACAAGAGCCACAGAAAGGAATGGCAGATACTATGTGCAGTAAACAATTTATGGAAAGAACTAAAAAATGTCCTTTTCATAAGTTTCTGTGTCTTTTTCCCCCAGATATGCTTCAGCCAAAACCAAAATTCTTAAATATTTCAAGATTGAGGGGGTTTTGGTGTGGTATGATTTAGCTGTCAAGACGGACAGAGAACCCAGAACAGTGATTCCATGAACTTGGCATATATTTTTTTCAAATGTGACATGTTTTGAGACATTTTTCTAAGATTCATAACTGTTGCGACACTAGTGTATAATTTCCCTCAGCTTCACAAGGCTGATTCGCCCTTTATCAAAATAACTCAATCCTCAGAATGACTACTGCACAAAAATACCAGGGATGAACGCTTTGCCACCTCCATGTGGGAGCAACAAAATAACCCTTTTGAGGCTTCTTTCCCAAGAAGGAAAGAAGCCCCTTTTGTCCTCTATACTAACTGCAACTAAAGAAGAGTAGACCTGTGAATACAGTAAGTCAACACAAAGCTGGAAACACATAAAACCATTTCCTATTGCAGCTGCTCCTTTTTAAAGGGGATATCCTTAAGAGACTGTCTGTCTGAAACGTTAGCATGAATGCTTCAATGAGTCAGAAGAAAAGGCCATTTTACAGGAAAAGTGTTCTCTGCAGCAATAGTACATTAGTGAAGCCTCTTCCATGAACTGTGCTGAACCAAAAGCCAGACTACTTGTAAACAAACACAAAAAAACCATGCAAGACTTTTACTGGAAGCAAATGAAAGAGGAACATGACTGACTCGACACTTATTCCTTCCCCATAATTAATTCCTAATACATGTTTCACACTGTAAGCATACAGATACATATCTGGAAAATAGCACCCCAGACATCAAAACCTTTCGTACTCCTACCAAGCCCTTGCACAGGGTGAATCAAAGGGAAGATCTGGACAGGTGATGCACTTGAAAGAAAATGTCCCTTTGACACAGCTCCTTGAATCCATGAACATAAATGTTTAACAGATAATTAAGACTCATTTTTACACTTGATATACACATGCCATTAACATCCCTGTTTAAAAAAGTAAATATGCTTGTCATATACACGTTGTATGTGGGTCTGTCTGGTACACTCTGTCTATCCTCTTGATCTCATGGATAGCTTGACTTTGCTTCATAGCATCCAGACAATTGAGGGACATATTCGGATCCCATCTTAACCAGAAGGATTAATATGGCCCTAAATGGTGCTGTGAGAGCAAAAGAACAATAATGGCATATGTGTACATAAAACATTACTCTTCCTTTAATGACTAATACAAGTATTAGCAACAAGTTTTTGAGATTGTATTTACTCACTGAATACAAAAATACTTGCAGACCGGGAGCAGCTGCTGACTCATTGCTGAAGGCTGTTTTGGCTGCCAGGTGGCTGGAGGCATATTGTGCTACCACAAAATATGCTTTAGCTCAGAAAGACTAGAAAGTCACAGTCCCCAAGGCAACAGAGGTTACAGAAGGTGTCCCCTACTGGAGAGAGAAATGCAGGCCATTGGAAGTCAAATACAAATCTTTCCAGCTGTGATTCCTAATGACCAAAGTATAATGCATGTGTAGAACCAGCAGAGAAAAAAAGGAGGCAGTAACAGAGGAAAAAAATGAAAGAGGAGCTCAGCCACATGGTTTCTTATGGTAACTCAAAAAAAGGAGAAGAGACCTTCCTTGGGAAACTCCATCCTTCTGTCTTGCAATGACTCTTACATGGGACTAAACTTGTAGTAAAAGGAGGTGTCATTTCAAGTATTGCTTCCTTTCTCACGAGCCTCCATCAGACTTTGAAACAAAATAAGCAACACATGTGATTAAGGAGAGAGGATAGACAGTGCTGGGCAAAGCCATACGGATGCAGGGGGCAGGGGACCCCCAAAACCCATATATGGGCTGCCCAGCCCAAGCATGGGCAAGGGCACGGATTGAGGCGCTGAGTCTGAGCAGCAAACAGCGACGGTTGTTGCCCCAAACTTGCTGCTGGCGCAGCTGAGCGGGTGAGCCCTTTCTCAACTTTCTGTCTTTCGAAAACAAAAAAACAAACACGCAGCCACTCGCGCCTTCCTCTCCAGCGCGGGCAGGAAGGGGAAGCAGACAGCCGCCATGGCAACAGCCAGCTGACAGCAACCTGGGAAGGCCAACTACTGGCCACCGTGTTCCCAGGCCCTCGGCCTTCCCCTCCTTCCCCATCCTGAGGGGCACGCTGGCTTATTTTCCACAAGTACGGTAAATAAAGATCCTGCATTTCCACAGATCCACACCTGATACCACTCTGTATGTGTGGCACGGGGTCCAGCAGTTTGCCCCATGCTCTGGGTGTGTGTGTGTCAGAGTGCTGGAAGAGATACCCAGGAGAGGATACCCCACACGGCCCAGCCACAGCCGCAGCTGCAAGAGTTTTTGACACTTTTAAGGGTTTATTGACTGAACCTGCGTGTGATGGGGCAGAACTGTTCCACAGCTCCCAGTGTTCATCGCCTGCGCGGGCCGCGGCACCCGCTGACCTGCGTTTGGCATCCATTCCTTCACCAGCAGAAGGGAGGTGCTCCCAAAACTGCTCAGTGCTGCGGAGACCCCCCCTAGTGATTAAAGTCTGCCTCGGGGTTTGCTTAAAATAACACTTTAAAAGTTTTTACAGGAAAAATATCCTGGCGCGGGGGAGAAGGGGTGGGCGCGGAGCCGCCCGGCTGCGCGGGTAGGCGGCAGGAGGGCAGGTGCAGGGCTGGAGCCTGCGGGCAGCGCTAACTCTCGTCAGCAGCGCCGATGAGTCAGAGGCTAAATTTAGCGAGCGATATAAACACAGCCGCCGAGCGCAAACACGGCCCGGCCGGGCCCTCGCACGCACCGCCCGCTCCTCCTCGCCCGCTGGCCGGGTCCGCTGGCCCTCGGGGGGCTCCAGCCCCATTGCCAGCATGCCCTCAGGTCTGGCTCCCATCTTAGGAAAACCTAACTGGGGTTAACAAGAGTTGCCTCACTGCTTGTTTTTGGATCGCTATTTTTTTCTGCCGTGGTCCGGTCCTCGGAAGGATTCCTTTTCAATTGGCGAGGCAGCTACCAGAGAGAAACAAACAAACAAACCAACCAACCAACCAACATCCAAACGGAGACTATAAAGGCTGGCAGGACATTCCTCCTCAGGGGTTTGCAACATAAGAGAACTCTGCATTTGGGCACTTGCTTTCCTGCTTTTCCACCATAAAATTTAGTTCAGTAAAATACAAACATGTACACTCCTCACTGTAAATAATCAGTCTAAACATCTCATCATCCCCCTCAGAGATGGCACTATCTTAATAAGATCGACCAACTTAGGTGGAGGACTGGAGGCAGAACAACTAGGTTCCTATCAGCAATCCTTGCATGATCTCAGTCAAGTTATAACCTGTATTTTCTACTCTCCCACAATAAAAAATAAGTGGGGCATTACCACAATTATTTCTAAATTGAAAAATAATTTCTCAGCTGTCACACTGCTACAAGCGGAAAGCATGTTACCACTGTCAAAGTGCTGTGAGAGCTGAGGAAATCCAGAAGAACCTGTGGAGACCAAAGGGGTTGTATGGGAGAGACAGCAGCACCGAACACTGATGTTAGAAATACTGCAGAACAATTCACCTGTACTGTCTCAAAGAACTGTTTTCTGCTCTTTATTGTGGGTAATCTTGGTCTTCTGCAGCTATTGCCCCACTGCCTCAAGACAGTCCTGTGCCCAGCAAGATTCATGGCACACAGTTGCACAGAGCTTGCATGGCTCTCCTGCCACCCAGTTCCCTTATCCTCTGTCCACTTTCTCTACCAGAACTAGGCAGCAAGTTTTGCTTTTTAACATTATCCCCTATTTTAAGCAGGGACATACATGCAATATATTTAAATTTTGTCAGCTGGAAGCACAGAAGAGGCTAGATTAGGATGATGTAGAAGGTTTGTGGGTTTTATTAAACTGATATACAATGATCATGTGTGACTTGCATCAAGAGTTTGTATAGCCCAGCCTCCAGCAGCAGCCTTACATGGGTGCCTGAGGAAAAGCTAAGGGCAAGTTCATGCAATAGCTTCTACTAGTACTCCCTTTCAGCATCTAACTAGTTTGAGCTTACGATTTCCTGAGTCAGATCTGGTTTCTGTTTATTTAATGTCTGCTTCAATGGCCATAAACTTGTCTCAATTCCCCTTGAACCCAGATAAAGCACTGGGATGCACAATATGCCTTGACAAGGAGCTCCACAGCTTTCACCTGTTGCATGAAAAATTACTCATTTACTTTGAGCTGGCTCCCACTAGTTTGACTTGATTTTGCCTAGTTCTTCTACTGGGAGAAATTAGTCTATTCATCTCCTTCATGTCACTTTTGATTTCTGTTTAATATTGCTTCCCTCTGGGTTTGTATCTTTTTTTTAGGCTTAGCAGTCCTAGCCCATTTTTTCATATGGAAGTTCTAGTCTATCTTGCCCTTCTCTCAACCTTTTCCAGTTCTGCTGCATCATTTTTGGATGAAGAAAACCAGAACTTTATATAACATTCAAGATATGGTAGAAACATGAATTTATACAGTGGCATAATTATGTTCTTGTTCTCAGTTTCTTTTCTTAACATACCAAAGAATACCATTTCAGATTAGATGTGAAATGGTCCAGCACATTTCTGTTAACCTACATGTCAAGTAATCAGCTCCTCAGGCAGCAGGATTTCAAAACAGGTGCTAGGCAAGGGGCAGCAGGTTGTTGTGTCATTTGTATGTATGGGAAAGGTACTCTTCCAAGCCCACCTCTTCTTTCATTGTCATTTGTGAATGAAAATGAAAAGAAATGAAAAGAAGAAAAAAAAACCAAAAAAACAAGGAAAACCAAAGAAAATCTAATAACATTAAGCAAAAAGTCTATCTCCACCTCCTCACGTCAAATTCCTGACTCCACTGACCATAAGAATGGCCCCCTCCTTTCCTCAAGCCTAGGATTCCAGTTCCATAGCCCTGAAAGAACTTTGTTTTACATCTCAGTCTTCCCAAACTCACACCCACCCTACCCCTGCCCTTTAAACTGGGCTCACTCATTTCAGGAGTTCCCTCCCTCACCATGTTTGTGCATCCTTAGCTGGAGATTCGAGTCCTGCACCACTGGGCAACACACAGAAAGGAGAGCTGAAGAGGTGACCCACTGCTGTGCACAGCAGCAGCAAGGCCAGCCAGCAGGGAAGATCTTGAAACACATTGACTTATTTAAGAACAAATGAATGAAAACATGTACTCCAGGTCTCAAAGAGACTGTAGGTACAAGTGAAGTATGGAGCTGCTGGTGCTACAGGCTTAGCAGCAGGACAGTCCAAGTCTCTGCATTATTATTAGGAAGCTTTCCTGAACATTTTTCCTAAAATGTCATCATAAAGAACAAATTCCTGCAAACAATTCAGTGTAAAAAAAGCAACTGTTTAAAATGCCCTGAATGTGCTTAATAATGAAAAAAGTCGGATGGAGTTTGGGATAAATGATGCACATGTAGTACTGTGCCCCCATTCTCTCACACGCAATAAGTTTCTGACAAGCAATGCAGGCTCCCTGTTGCATAAGTAGAAGTGTCTCAGAGGAGGCCTTGATAACTCTCATGAGAGTCAGACAGGAAAAAGTATGCAAAACACAATACATTTCACTTTCAAAGGAAAATAACATTTCCTCCTGGACATTTTCAGTGTCATTAGCTTGAGGCAAACAGGTACATGCCTAGCTGTCTGCCCATAGCCAGTGTGGATGCAGGCATTTGTTCGGCAGGCATGGGCTGCTGAAGAGTGATGGTAACACTTACTTGCTGAACCAACTGGGGAATTTAGAGAAACAAAGTTTTCTATAGCTAGATGCACAGAGGCTTTTTGAGCATGGTCAGCATATCTGAATCAACTGCAGGATTCCTGATGTGTTGGAAAGGGACTTTGTTGTTGTTTGTAATGTACTTATTTACTCAAGAAAGCTCAGTTCTGATTCAGCATCTGGTTCTCATTGAGGCTCAGCTTTTTTTAAACTGAGCTTTCCAGATGGGTTGACTGAAGCACAAGGAGGTCAAGAAACTTGTCTGAGGTCATACAGCAAGTCAGTGGCTCTGCTTGGACCTGAGCCCAGAACTGTTCAAGGCTACCACTCCTTGGCTCTTAAAGAGACAATTTTATCCCCTGTGAAGTGATCTTATCTCCATGAAGAAGAAATACGATAAAAGCAGTCCCCTCAAAGCTGCAGCCTGCTTAAAAAAAGAGTTATTTTATTTGGAAAAAGCTATAGCATTCCAGTGCCTCATTGGAGCCCATCAAACTGAAGGAGTGTGATGCTGATATGCAGTGTCATCCACCCCACCCCTGTATAACCCTGTGCTCCTCTGGGGCAGCTTTTCTGCCGCTGCCATTCCTAGTTGTGTACTCACGTCCCATCTAACAGCCCTTCATGTCATGAAATACACTCTCCATTCAGCACAGGTCAAAGCCCCTCCTCAAGGCAAGGAAACCCAAGTGCACTCGGGACCTGAAGCAGAGCCCAAGCACTTGTTGCCACAGCCTGGACATGTGGGGTGTGGGAAGCACATCCCAGCCAACCAACCAGCAGGTTCCATAAGCTCAGCTCTGTTTTTCATAACCTCAGAGCATACTCTTGAAGTTCGGCCACAGGCTGGGCTACAGCAGCAGTTCACTGATTCCATAGCAAAGACACACTTGCTTCAAAACAAGGAGGAGGTGGCAGGCACTGGCTTCTCTTGCAGAAAGCATGGCTTGGCTCTACCTTTGTTTTCCGCAGGGGCAGGGTGAAAAAAATAAAACAGGGCAGTTTGCTACAAGCTACACAGCCTCAATCAAGTAAGAGACAGGAAAGAACTTAAGAAAACATAGATAGGACTCACATGTCATTCTGCAGAGCCCTTGCAATCTAGATCAACCTGTAGCAGGTTCTGCTACTTAGGAACACAGAGCATTGCTCAAGTCTTCTTATGAGAAATTCAGCATCTTAAGGAGATGAAAGACATGGAGATCTAGGGAGTGTAGTGTTATTGCTCTAGCACTGTTCTAAGGATGAAATAGCCAGGTTTTAAATTACTGTTTTCTGTTTAACATATTAATAGGAAATGAAACTCAAAGTGGTGTTCATGCCAAAAGCAAGCATAGGTGCTGCCAATTTTCTTATTTACTAGATGCATACCCAAAAATCTTTTGTATAGCCAAGAACCACAGAATAAATACCATTTAGCTCCAGAAGCCCAGAGAAGAGATAACAGTGACTCTCCAGGGCTCCAAGTGTAGGATGGGCTTAGACCATGCATGCAGCAGTCCAATGACAACTCAGTGATGTCAGCCTCAGCAGCAATTGCCTGCTCAGTTTCTCTCTCTGCCAGGGATGTACATTAACCAGCAGCCTTTGTGTCAACACAGCCTTGCCGCTGCAGCAGCAAAATAGGGGCCATACCTGAACTGCTGAAGAGTCTCACAGAAGTCAAGAGCCATGAAAAGGCAGCTCTTGAGCTAGCTGGATGCACCATTCCAATGCTAAAAGCCTTTCCTAGCTTCCACTGAAAGGGCATACACATTTTCTTTTCACAGGTTCACAGATAAATGTTTTGTAGGCTCTGAAAACAGGCACAGCTTGTTGAAAACCAAGCTTGTTCTCTCTCAGGACTTCACAAGACCACACTGGTGTGACCAACTTTGTGGTATTCTAAATCTGATTCAAGACACCACTCTGGAAGGTTGGTTTGGACCAAATGTTTGAGACAAGCTGAAATGGGGTTTCCAAATCAGGGATTAGTTTCACAGCAAGATGAACGACAGCCGAGTTTTCCATGCCTCAGAGACTGCCCCTTCCAAACCACAGCACATTGTAAACTGCTCACATGTCTCCACGGGCAGACTGGTTGCTTCTTCAGCAAGGGGCTGGGCAGAGTCATTGCACACAGGACAGAGAGGGTTCTTCATGGGGGATTCATGCCAAAAGGCAAAGGAAATCCTCCATGCAGGACTGGGAGGGAAAGGATTGGGCATGACAACAAAACACTCCACAGGGATCAGTGCTTTGGACACCAATACGTGGCTCGATACTCAGTTTCCCTGACAAACAAGAAAGAATCCTTTAGCAGATCCATATGCCAAGGCCTATCCCAGGGTCACGCTGTGGATAACCACTGGCTGAACTACTCTGTCCTCGAGTTAAGTTTTCGAGTTGGTTTGGTTTTCGGTATTTTTTTCCCCGTTTTGTTTTCAAATTTAAATGGCTGAAGGCCCCCCGCTCCCGTTCCCTTTACAACTTGTTGCTGTTCCAGTTCAAACAAAGAGCGCGGAGCCCCTCCTCTGGCGGGCCCCGGGGGCCGGGCCGGGCCGTGCCGCCCAGCACAGCCGGACGCCTTTGTTTACTACGGCTCCACACGCCGGGCTGGCCGCCGGCCGGGGCTGCGGGGCCGGGCCAGCACCGGCAGCCGCGGCCGGGCACCAGGAGCCCGACCCCGCCCGCCCTAGTGGGGCCGGGGCGGGTGGGCGCTCCCGGACGCGTTTCCAAGGCACGGGCATCAGATAGGGACACTCCCCCGAGATGAAAGGGGTCCAGTTACAACCAGTTCCACCAGTTCAGTGCGGGGCTCCTCTGCCAAGTTGGTTAAACCTTCCCTTTCCTATGAGACAGCCTGGCGAGAGAGCGAGGCCTGCAGCTAACACTGGCAAAAAGGCGCCACCGGGGAAAACCCCATTCAACCACAAACAACACGTTAAAAATCTCGTGGTAGCTCTTTATTCCTGCAGTTTGCTAAATGACATTCATAGCCCCATCTACATTTCTACGGGCTAATCTTCCTTTTCCTTATTTAATCATCCACCTATTAGGAAATGAGGAGTCCCAGAATTTCCTCTTCTCTCAGAGAGGACCAAGCCTTTGCCCAGCCTCAAGCCACACTCTTGATCAGGACAGAAATCCTCACTTACCTTTGAGAAGGGCTGCAAACGATCCAACAGTTAACAGAGGACAAACTCACTTGGAGTAGGATAAACTTTCTGTCCCTTCCTGAAGTCAGCAAAATTTCTTCATATACAAGCAGATGCACACCCTCCTTGTTGGGCTTGCATGGAAGTGGCAAACTGCTGCCTACTGCCAAGCTTCTGGAACCTCTGACCATCTCTGTATGGGCTGAGATTTCCATTCTATCTCTACTCAAAGGGGAAGAAGAGCAAGGAAGAAAGAATCAAGGGTTCTGGGGTAATGGTTATTTTGTTTCTTTGAACAGCAGTGTTTGGTTTTTGGGTTTTTTTTCTTTTTTTAAGAAAACAAAATCAAGAATCTGGAATGTGGTTTTCCGATCTGATGGCATCTTACAGCTATATTTTGTGGTGAGGAAGTTAGTCACAAGTCTGAGACACTAGCTATGACTGTCTTATTAGTAGCTGCAAGCAAGTCTAGTATGATCTAAATATTCTTTACAGCATTACACAGAACTACCAGGCTTGTTATCTCCAAGACAAGCAGCTGACATAAGCCACTGATAGCTACATGTTCCACAGAAGAGAAGGTGCTGTTGTGAGGAGAATGGAAAAGAGTAAAAGCTGTAATAAAAAGCAAGAGGAAGATCCCTGGGAAAAGCCTCAAACCCCATTGCTGATGAACAGGGAGAGCTGGAATAGCCACAGCTAACACAGAAGAGCTCCCTTCCCAGGCAGTAAACGCAATCCCTCATATTCTCTTCCCTCCACCTGCCAATATTTAGGAAGAGCAAGCAATCTAGCACAAGCAAAATCCATCCGGATACTCCTGCCATTTTATCACTGTTGGCAGTCTGCTGTCTTAAACAACAGTTCACTTAGCTGATGCCTGGAGCCAGTCTTCAGAGTAGCACTCTTGGACAGGTAAACCCCCACTTTCCCCTCCAGAGACACCCTACCCTCTGTATGTGGAGCCGGTGGAACTGGTCGGCAATGCACTGCAACTTCCGTGCAATCTGCACCTCAGCACGTGCTTCCCGCTGACCTTCCTGAGGTTCCTCTTGGAGATGCGGATCCAACACAAAGGCAGCTGGAGGGACATGTAAACGGTAACCAGCACTCCCTACAAAACAGATCAGAAGAGTCATTCTTCCAGGGCAAAGATTATCTTTTCTGCTCAGGAAAAGAGCAGAAAGAGTTGTACACAGTCCTACCTTTTTGTCTTTTAAAGTCTAGTTCCTGAAGGCCAAACAATGACTATACTGAAACACAGTGCAGTAAAAGATTTGCCCAGCTTTCAAATAAACTTATATTGATTAAACTTATATTGATCATTGTGTTGATTCTCATGGTCAAATGAGCGGCAGGATATTGAAGTTGATTCCTTTTGCTTGTTTATAGCTCAGCCAAGTGCTGTGGCTTGGGCTTTTTTTAAGGACAGTTTTGCAGTTTTACAGGATCTCTGCCTCAAGTTGTCTCCGCTCAAAGGTAGCAGTATCTTACCTGTCAGTCTTATCTCAGTTTTCTGTCATTTACTTATTTTAGTGATTTGAATTAAAGCTGAATTGGATACACAAAGCTGAGTGGTGACCCATCAGTTACTAGTAAAATACTGGATGGACATGCTACTTATTCAGCAACTTTAACTCCAGTGAAGAGCCTAAAAGCTGTAACTTTTTTCATCTTCTTCTCTCCACTGAAAACTTCTAGGAGTTTCCACTTCCTATGTGGATGAGACAGACCATTCATAGTTTAAAATGTAGGTAAATTGTAGGATGTGAAGTACGGTCAACATTTAAACATCTAGCAGTAAACTCAAATGTGATAGAGTAAAGCCAAAAAGAGAGAGAGGGAATATCAAAGATAGCAGAAGCAATGAGCAAGTGTCTGGTTCCTGCAGTGGACAAGCAAGGGTAAGAAAATACAAGTTGTCTTTCTTGAGGGAGTAGGACTAAAGCAAAATAATTTCAGTCCTTTAACAAAACACCCTAATGAAAGAGACCTTGCTTGATTGGGGAAGTGCTAAAGGGACAGTTTCTTTGCTGCAAAGCTAGTGACACTGGAGTGCTCTTACCATAGAAGAGTCTCCGTGGCTCTTCAGTGACTCCACAAGGCAACATAACATCCTGACTGGAAGAGGATGGGCTGAGTGTTTGAGTTGCCTTGTCCTGCTGCTCAGGATGCCTGATACCGGGACCACAGCAGTGTGTGAGGGGGAATAGTTGAAACCTCCCCAGAAGGCAGCTGTAGGACTGGTTCTGTGTGAAAAAGCCAGCTGCAGTCATCTCACCAGGCTGACCTGCAAGTCCAAAGTCATCAGAGTGAAACACGTCATCGTCCAGCCCATCCAGGCTAGAATAGTCCTCTTCCAGGTAGCTGGGGCGATCCATTGCTCCTGCAATAAAGGGACATTTGAGGAAACAGCTAAGACACAGCAAGAATATTGTCCAGGAGAGAATGCCTTCTGCTACAACAATAAAACACAACCAATTTTACCACACTTTCCCTCTTCCCCACTTCCCAATGCTGCCCATCTGCATGGACAGGAGAGGTGAGTGACCTGTAGTGAAGGTCAAGGCTTTGCAGAAAGTCCTCAGGTGCTGGGCCAGAGAGAGACAAAGTTCACACCTGTATAAGTCCACCCACAGCTCCAATTCCACACCTGCTCACAAGTAGAGAGCCAACCCCCAAGCTCAGCACACAGAAACAGAAAAGACATTTCAAAAAGCAACCCAAATTCTTCTAATAGCCTCATGGCCAGTCAGCTTATTTGGTGTCTGCTTTGTTTTGGCCTGCCATACTTGAACTTTATGGTATATCCCATTCACTTTTTTCCACCTATTTCTAATTGATGAAGAAAAGCTTTTGTAATCATAAGGCTGTAAGGCCAGATTTTTAAGAAACACCAAGGGTTGCAAAACTTAAGAGTTGTCAAAGCCACTTCTGTGAAGCTCTCCATGACTTCTCCCTGTGAGGGCCAACTTTCCTTTCAACTTCTCATTTCTCTCCTCAGCTCAACTTAAGACATGCCCCAAACTTGGCAATATAGTCACTTCCTTATCCCTCTTACCCTCAAGCCTATATGCACTGTTAGTTCAATGGTTCATCCTACTACTAAAGAAAAACATGGCTGGTGTCAGTGTTTAAAACAGGATTTCTGTAGTTGCCACAGTAAACACTCCTGAGCTCTGTTACAGCACAAAGCTGAACAAAGATGGTAGAGGGAAAAAAACCCCATGAACCCTAAATCACTATTTCAGAGCTCTTTGTAAACATAAAGCAATTAGAAGCAGTATTACCAAAAATGCCACAAGTCCCTTTACTGTTACCTGTGCATCTAACCCAATTGGAAGACAGACTCCTAAGAGATCCATCTCCAGGATTTCCACCCAGTTCCAAACAAGGCAGTGAAATTCAACTCTTCATGTCTCTTCCTTTGCTCTGGTTTGCGAAGCATTTAACAGAATGGAAGACTAGCAAGAGGAATTTCAGGCCTGAAGGAGACATTAATAATAATTTTATAAGGATGTGTTCAGCGCTGCCCTTGGTGCTCCCATCTCCCCCCAGGTGAGCAGCACTCAAGACACCAGTACGCTAGAAACAACAGGACCAAGCAGTGCAAGAACTGTTTCTGCAGGGCTCTGGCTTGGAGGCACACTGGCTATTTAAGTTGCTGCATCTCAGCAGTTCACTCAACTGAGCCACACCTCCCAAATAAGTTTCTGCAGAGCAGAACAGGTACCAGCCCCACAGCTGGATGCAGCTCTGTTGGATGACAACAGTGGCAGAGCACTCATAACATTTTTATCCATGGCTTAAAGTAGCACACTGAAAGGAGTTATAGGCCCCAAGACGCAGGCATTGATGATCTCCTTGCCAGTTCTTCTGCTGGATCACAGTCACCTGACAGAGAGGCAGGCGGGAATGTATTTTGTCTTTGCAGGAAAGTTTGCCAGATCTCATCTGTCAGCCTCGCTGGGACACGGGCACTCCTCAAGAAAAGTGCAGCAAAGGCAGAGTAAACCCCGAACAAAAGAGGATTTAAAGAGCAATAAGTTTAACTCGACCTCCTGCAATACGGTCCAACCCTTTTGCAGAGCTTTTCAGAGAATGCCGAGGCAGCGCGAAGGACAACTCGTCCTACAATTCACTGGGACTCCTTCTACAACCTCCAAACGCAGCTCACGCTGGGAGCCACAGACACCGGACAGCTCAGGCTACGGGTCTTTGCCCGGGCAAACCTCGCATCTCCGGTGCCGTATCCTTCCACAAGCCAGCGGCGACAGCCGCGGGCCGGGTCAGCCGCACGCCCGCGCTGACAGGCGGCGGGCCGAGAGCGGAGGGACGGCTCAGCGCACACGTGCGTGCCAGCGTCCCAAAACAAAGCTGGCCGGCCTCGCTTCGCCACCGCTGGCCGCCTTTAACTCTTCCCCGCCCGGGCTCTAGCCGCGCAGGTGTGCCCCCGGCCAAGAGGTTTAACGCGGCTCCTCCGGGCAGCGCCGTGGGACGAGACTCCCGAGCTCGGCGGGGCTGCCCGGGAGGGGCAGCGCTGGCTGAGGAATCAGCCATCGTCTACATCAGCGAATCAGCTGATTTCTCAGTGCCTACTGAGCTCACTCCCCGCCCGCACCCTCCCTCTTTCTTCTCGCAGGCGCGGGGTTCCGGGCAGGACCGGCCGGGCCGGGGCTGCCCCGAGGCGAATCCCCTTCTCTGTCAAGATCGCGCTCGGCCTCAGCACCGCCCTTACCGGCGATCTGGCTCAGAGCGGCCGGCCCCCAGTGGTGAAGACGCCTCCCGAGCACTCACCGAGAACCAGGACGGGCGTCCCTCGGGGACGGGGCGTCCCAGGAGGAGCCCCCGCTGCTGCCACCTCCGCACCACCAAACTGCGATCGGCGCCGCCGGGCGCGCCGCGAACAGCTGACGGCATCTCCGCCCCCGCCGTGCCCCGCCCCGCCTCCGCCCGCCAGCCAATGGGCGGGAAGGGGCGGGGCCAGCGCGCGGCAGAGGCGAGGCGGGGCGGAGCGGGCCCGCTCCGGCCCGGTCCAGGTGGGAGCAGCGAGGCGTCGGTGTCTGTCAGACCTTCAGCGGGACGCGCTGCTAGCACCATAGCCTGCAGCCGCGCTCGGAATGCTCCCACAGCTCGGCAGGCAGCCCCAGCCAGGGGCTGAGCCACGGGCGCGCTGTGAGCTTTAAATCTGATGGGAGTGCGACTCTAGGTAGTTGATTTCCAACAAAACTTTGATTTTTCAGCTTTAAATTACTTAGAAAGTTCTTCCTGACTTGTAAAGTCTGAACGCTGAGATGTGAGGGTCGAGGAGTTCTTTGCAGTGTATTGTGCTCTTTCCTGTAGATGAGTACGACTACAGGACTACACGGGACTAAAGAATTAAAATTAAAGATAATTTCTTGATAGCACTTTCTGTCAAGCCCTCTCGATGAGATTAGGATAAAAAACCCAAGGCTCATGCTGCAAACAACAGCTCGGTGCATTTGCCCTTACTCTGCCAATGATTTATTGGCTCTCCCTGTAATCAGTGGCAAACTCGCACCATGTTGAGAGAGGCAGGACCCAGCTCCTTGGCGCAGAGCAGCACCCTGTCAGGCTGTTTTTAAAACTGACGTAACAAGATCTCTTGGAAGGGACGTTTTAAGACCCAGCTGGCAGCTGAGTAATGTTAATTGCTGTCAAGTCTGCCACACAGTTACTGAAGTTTGTAACTCAGGGGAGGGGTTAGGTTGCAAACCGGTGGCTAGCAAGGTGGGGCGGATTACTACGTTTTCCTCGTATCACATTGTCCTGGCCAGGCTCACAGAACCTCTCCAGTTAAATGTTTCAGTTACTGTGATTTTGAGTGAGGTATTTACAGTTGCCATTAATAGATTAACAGGCTAATAATGTTCATTGTCTCCAAGGACCCATTTCTTTGTGGTTCTTGTCCAAGTGTTCATTTCAACTCTTTTATTTCCAGAAGGCTTGAGTCTGCTTATTTACCAGAAGATCAGACCGTGTTTGACTTGTACCTCACCACCAAGTAAGAAACTGAAAATGCAGGACAAGAGTATTTTTTCTAAGAGACAAGGTTCCTAAATTAATTAAGCCTCATTGTTCACTTTTGATAGTCAAGGGAATTGTGAGTAGGAGAAGAAGCAACTGATACTAAAATGAAAAAAAAAAACCCAAAGAAAAAAAACCAAAAGGCAACAAAAGGCATTCTATATCTTCATATCTTCAAATTTTATCACACTGATGGTCAGACCCTGGCAAAATGCCAGCTGCTGGAGTGCTACTTCTAATTTGAATGTGTATCACTATAAATAAAAAATGAATGCACTATGATTCCAACCACTTGTGTCTTCCAGGCTGAGTAATAACAGCCTGCTAGTTAGGCTCATTAACAGTAAGAACAGTACCTGATCGGCTTTGTTTTCATCTCATTGAGCTGCAGTTGGGGCCACACTTTATATCCCCAGAGGCTGCATTTTGGGAACTCCTACTGTGCAGAAAATGTATGGAAACTGAAATCTATGTATATAATCAGGCTGGATGGTAAGAGGGCTCAGGAAGGATATTTGTGCCTTTCAGTGATTAAAAAAAAAGATATGGCAGCATTTCTAAGAGAAGGGGACTCAGAGGGATTCCTTGAGGAAATTAGACATTGCTAAGGAATGGCTCCGAGTAAATAGACCGAAACCAAGACAGAGACAGCGAGTCTGAAATGGAAAATTGTGAACCAGGGGCAAGTTATACCACCAACCTCACTGCACTCAGCTGAGAGAGTTTCTATAACAGTATGGAGACAAGCTTCTTACCTGGGAACAGGAGCCCAAGGGACGAATTCTCTGCCAGAGAGTTTTCGCTCATTAGTGTATATGGTGACATTTTGATTCAAGAGATTAATCTTAAATCACGTGCAGCAGTGTCTCTGTGACATCTGTGGATGAAAATACTGTGCGATCCCATAACCCTTCTGTCAGCCTGCTCTACTGCTCAAAAGAACAGTGAACAAAATTGCCTCTTTTATTTAGTTATCCCCCCCTACATATTCCTCATGTGTCTTCACAACTATTTCTTATTTTACTGACAAAATGCTATTGTCAGCATTGTGCTGTAATTGCAGAGTACATTGTGATCTTAGGCACAGGCCTTGCAAGCTGCTCTGCCTGGGTGGGCTCCAAAACCCACACAGGGCCAACTTGACTTTGGTGGGGGTAGTCTTGTCTGATGAGCTCAGTTTTCATTTCTATTTTTCTATTTTTGTAGCTCTCATGGTTGGAACAGGGAAATTAAGGGTATTCTCATGGATCATAAAGCAAAGGATGAACAAGAAAAACAGTCAGGGTTTATTCTATTTATTTTGTTATCTTAAAAACATTTGGTCAATGGGATGATTTTTCATGGGGCTCAATCTGAGTACAAAGGAGTGGAAAACAGTGTCTTTTGCCCTGACACATATCAGTGGCTTTACTAAATGTGTTTTGCCACACTTGATTGTTGTGTGAGGCAGAAAAGAGGTCTTGAATTTCGTGTTTGACCATCTCTGTGTATTTCTCACATAAGCCAGACTCTTGGAGAAAGCTGGCCTGTGTCCTGATGGAAGGGCTCACTGTGTTCAGCACCCAGTGCTGGTAGGAGAAAGTGCTGCACATTTCAATCAGTGTGTATGAGAACAGGATCACTTGCTGTCAATAAATAAAAGTGAGAGGATATTGCTGTTGGGGTTTTCTTCTGAAGGGAACAAATTTTAAGGCAGCCTGCCAGGGTTACTCCTTCTTGCTTTTCTGAAACCAAAACTGAAGCACACTTTTTCTCCCCAGATAATGTCATTGGGTTGGGAAAATGCTTCATCCTCTCTTGGGGTGCTCTGCTTGACTCCTACTGCAAACACTGAAGACAGGAGCTTGCATTTTCCATGCAGCCTTTCTGTGGCCAGCCCTGCAAATCCAGCCATGCCTTAGAGACAATGGGCTGAGAGAAACACTGACAGCCAAGATTGAGGTGTCTGCATTTCTGTGTGTTACTGAACATGCTCTTGTGTGCTGGGGTCAACCTGAATCCATCCATCCTTCCTTCCTTCCTTCCTTCCTTCCTTCCTTCCTTCCTTCCTTCCATCCATCCATCCATCTCATTCTTATGACTTTTCTTCTTCATCATCTTCCTTTCTTGGATTCTGGACTAACTCCTGCAGCATAAACTTCCTCAAATATTTGACTCCACTATTGGGATTTCATAAGGGCTATACTAAAGGAAAATCTGTATCTGACAGAGTTGCAGCCTTATTCTGTAAAGGCCTGATCTACTCCTTGCAAAGACAAACTGACTTCAGAGGCGTAAGATCAAGAATATTTTTGACTGTGATTGGCAATGAACACTGACCATACTCAGGACTCACCAGATATACTCAGGGCAGGGCAGAATCAAGTCTTTATCTCACTGCATGAAAAGTTATGGTGCTGCTAAATGTCACAGCTGGGTAATGTGTAAGCTTGGGATTGACACCACGCTTCACTGCCTGCAAGGGTTCCCTGCCTGGTTGAGGCTATTTAATTTTGGAGCTCAGTTATCACAGAACTGCAAAACTGCTGAGGTGGAAGGAGCCCCTGGAGATAATCTGGTCCAACCCCACTGCTCAGGCAAGGGCCACCTACACCTACACCATGTCCAGATGCCTTTAGACTATTTCCAGAGATGGAGACTCCATTACCTCCCTTACCAGCCTGTACCAGTGCAAATCAGCTTGGACAGAAAATTGTTTTGGAATCCCAAGTTCAAAATACCTAAGAGACATGTTTTTATTATATTCTTTAAAAACTCCCAAATCTATTTTTTCCATTTATTTTAAAACTAATGACAGTAATTGTTCCTATCTTGGAGCACATACACAGATTCCAGATTCTCAGCTTTTTCGTTATTCTCAGTGCTACTCACAGGTCATCAAACAGAGAAGTCCTTGCAGTATCAGGTTCTAACAAAATACATTGTGCATGATCCCCATACAGATATTGTCGTCCTGTAGATGTTGTTGTATTGTTGCCACCAAACAGAAGAGGAACATCACATTTACCTGTGTCATGTTTACCTCCGGCAAACAACTGCCAGGGACTGCCTGTTGTGCTGTGTGGACCTTTGGCTGGAACCAGCAGAGAATTCATTTATTTTGATAAATGCTCAGTTATTTCTTGAGGTTTGACCTCAAAATCATCCATATTTGAATAGAAAATGGTGGAAAAGTAGCACTTAGCTATCCTGAATGTGAAGATAAAGCAGAGAAATTTGACCTCTAGTGCTGACTGTTTATGTTGCAATACAGGACTATTCAGGATGTTCAGCATACTGGAGCATTAAGTCCTAGATGCAATAAAATTAAAACTGAAGCTAGAAAGTAAAAGTGAGTATAAAACCAGAATTGCCTAATTCTGTTGATAGTTCAAAAGAAAGATCTAGTGCTAGAAGCTGCTGAGTACTTCACATTGTTACCTATTTAAAAATATGAAAAGAAAGATAAATATTAAAAATATAGAATATAATTTTTTTTCTCCTATTGCAAGTTTTCCTGTCATAAAGGGCTTACAGGACATTGAATATTCAGTCAGCTCAGAATACCTTTGAGAAGAGTCTGTCTTGGGACACCGTTGTTTGCAAATTCAGACCCTCTAATTTCATATGTAAATCTATGGTGTTCTGTGTTTCAGCACCTAGAGAATATTCTTCAAGTAATTTTTGATCTTTGTCTTATTGTCTTCAGTTAATGACATTAATATTCTCTCCTAGTGTTAGAAACTTTTTTTTTATAAAATACAGAAGTTTAAATTTGCTACGTAAGCAAAAAATCCTACTTTCTGTAGAAAAATTTCCTTTTGCTGCCTTGAGTTTTTGTTTTCACTGTAGTCATTGTAAATGCAGTATATTTTAATGCATACTTATGAGGACTAACATAAAACTGAGGACTTTATTCTTCTTCCAGTGAATCCACTGGCAAATCATCTCCAAATGACAGTACAACTAGAATGGATAGACTTTACAGTTTGAGTGGGAAAAAAACCAAACAAGTTCCTGAAAAATCTCAAAGCCTGGAAAACAAGTCTTAAAATAATTTGGCAGAACATTACAGTGTCCTTTACTTTTCCTGAAGGAGTGTTTGCAACTAACGATTCACCAATTCATTACTGTATCTCTAATGCTCATGAAAACCCATTTCCCACACCAGCCTGGGGAGTTGCATAAGGCACTTTTGGGAAGTTTTCTTTGGGTTTTAATTGTGAATGTGCAGCTCAGCACTCCAGCTGAAGAGGAAACACAGCATTTTCTGTGATATGTAAAAAGAAATTCAGCTCACCTTTTCTCCTCTCTGCAGCCGAGTACCACCGTCCCGATACCAAGATCACAGAAAAGCTTTATCTGGAAAAGGCTCCTCTGTTTGGCTCCTTTTTAACTCTCCCCTTTTTAATGGCTGGTGTTTCCAAGAACAGAGTTGAAAGGCTGAGACAGATTTTCATTTTTAATAACTGAGCTTCAGGTTCCCTGGGAAAAAAGTGTTCTCCACTGGAGACAAGAAGGTCCTGTGTCACCCAAATTCTTTACTTATTAAAGAGATAGATGAGATCCTCTTACAAAACTACAGTAAAGTATCTCCTTAAATCTGGAGAGGTGTTTGCTATTTCTTTTTTGCAATCTTTGTTTCATTTTTGTGGCTACCTCATCAAGGTCCAGCAGGTGGTCCACTGCTAGGACTGACTGGGCAAGAAGAGCTGCAGAGGGCAGGGAAATGGTGAGGTGATGCTTGCATCCCAGCTCTGCAAAAGACACAATACTGCAGTGGGATCCACTCACATGATTTGTGCTTCAGGTTCTACAGGTGTACAGTAGTAGATCACCACCACAATTCTGTGGTGGAAAACATGCTGAGTTCCTTCAAAATGATGCCAGCAGGTGGCAAGTAGTAATTTTGTCCATTCTGTTAAAGGGAGGTTGCCTTCCTTCAAACTCCCATCCTTCCTCCCTGCCTGGTGCTGAGGGTTTGCAGAGGCAGAGCAGATTGACACATGTGGAAAACTCATAATAGAACATGAAACTCTCTGGACCACTTTTCATTACTTGCTTCCAATTATTTGAGTGATCTATTTTTGAGAGAGAGAAGAGAAGAGAAGAGAAGAAAAGAAAAGAAAAGAAAAGAAAAGAAAAGAAAAGAAAAGAAAAGAAAAGAAAAGAAAAGAAAAGAAAAGAAAAGAAAAGAAAAGAGAAAAGAAAAGAAAAAAGAAAAAAGAAAAGAAAAGAAAAGAAAAGAAAAGAAAAGAAAAGAAAAGAAAAGAAAAGAAAAGAAAAGAAAAGAGAAAAAATTTGGGGAGTGGGAGTGATCACTGAAAATGGAACAGTCTGTAACAAACAAACAAACAAAAAAAACCCCAAAAAACCAGTGAAGCACAAGAGTTGTCTGCTCTTAAAAGGGAGACTTAAACATAATGGTTTAAAAAAATTCCATGGAAGAAACAATCTGCAATTGAACAAATAACACAGTTGTTCAAAGGACTGCTTTATTGAAAGTCCCAAACCCCAAATAGTCGGCTTTTCAAATGTCCATCTGTCCCTTGGGTACAGAAGTCCCACCTGATCATTGCCTCAGATTTTAAAATCTTGCCCAGAACTTCTGATTAGAAGCAAACTTAGGGGAAAGCAAGTGAGGAACAAAAGTGGGGAGGTTGAAAGGCGATCAGGCAAGCGTGCAGAAGCTTGAGGTGATTGAAGCTCTCCTGAGCATTTCACATAGAGCACAGGTTCACTGCTGGCTTCAGAGGAATGGCAGGAGGAGAGGGTGGAGAAGTGGGGAGAAGCCAGGGTGAGCAGAGGCAGGCAGTGACCGAGAGACATGAATCCCACCTTTCAGTGGCTGCAAGGCAAGGGGCAGGGGGAAGCTGTGAGCAGATGGGCAGGCAGCGCTCTGCCTCTCTGTATTTGTGCCTCAGGATTGGTTTGTTCACTCCCTGGGAAGCAACCTGCCTTCCCCTCTGGTGCTGCACAGCCCCTTTTCTAACCAAAGACATGGCTCCCCTTCTAGGGAGACTAGCCAGAAGAACTATTTCTGGTTAAATTGACTATTATATTCTTTTCCCCCTTTCTTTTGTTAAAGTTTTCTGCTACTTTTTCACCTCTCTGCTTGTTTGCTAGTGTTGCCTCCCTGCTTTGCTGGTCTGCCAGTCTCTTTGCTTTCTACCACCACCTGGTCTCATTTTTCATTTGTCTTTCTCTTGCTCTCTCCTGCCAAGGAAGGAAATGAACAACTGGCCCCCAGCACCACCAGAGTGTTACTAGCTGTAGTTTCTAGCTTTGGTGCTTTTTGTCGTCAAAGTGTGTTACAAATAGTATTGTTATGGTAACAGAGAGGCTGGCAAGCCAGTGCCTGACCTACTTTATTGATAGCAAAGCAGAGATAGCTGCCTCATCTGCCTGCCTAATGATTTGTGGTATCAGTCCGAGATGCCAGCTGGCTTTCCAAAATCATGGGGCAGGTTTGGCAATGGTGTTATTTCTATGTGTGTTTCCCTTGAATGCCTGTTCTTTCAGCATCTCCCACAGCTGATATGTCTCTGAGTGCAGCTCAGCGCAGTACTGACAGGAGATGCCTTTACCCAAGGCTGATGGCAACGTGAGGTCAAAAAGCAGGTAGTGCTGGAATCTTCCCTCCTTCAGTCACAATCAACAACACCTTTACAGAGTCGGCTTGGTGGCCTGCAGGCCCGAACTGCTGAGTCACACTATTGTGTTTTGGGCTTTTTGTAAAGCAGTGGAAAACACAATGGAGGGATATGGCAGCTCCCGCGCAGGGCCCCCCTGGGATCGCTGGGTCCCCGCAGAGCCGCGCTCGCCTTCGTGTGCCGCAGGGCCCGAGGAAGCCCACACGGCCCTGCGCCTGAAGAATACGCAGCTTGCTTCGGTATTTCCTTTCAATTCACTGCATCCACTTTGGGAAGGGGTGGTTACAATGTAGGAGAAAGGTTACATCTCCTGCCTTTTTGCGTATGGCTGTGCTGCGATAGCAGTTTTGTACAGGCTTTCTGCTATAGCTGTGTGCTAGGTGATTCTCTCAGAGCTCCCTTTCCCATCTCCAAACTTCTACTGAAATCAGCAGATTTCTGTATGCAAGCCTTAGTAATTTATTGTGGTTTAGCAGATAACACCTTGGAAGTTTTTTTGGAGAGCTAAGTACAAGTAAATTCAGTTCTCAAGTGAAAGTAAAATTAGATCTGGCATGAGCCGAAGGGAGAACAAAGGAATGAAAGATGGCTCAAAATGAACCTATAGGCAATCTTAGGCAAATCACCTTGCCTGGCTCAGGACTCAAACTTTCTGTTACTAAAATAAAGATGCCATTTTAAGCATTAACCTTATAACTCTTCAAGAACTGAAGAGAAAGCATATTAAAGATATGAAAATGGTTATTGTGTGTTATAGGAAAGGTAATTTTCTTAAAGTCAAGCTCCAGATTATATCTGTGTTTATCCCAATTTTATGCTCACATAACACTACTAAATTTAGGGAATCTAATATTAAGTTATGCTTACTGAAGAACAGAGGTAATAAATTTAGGTTTTATCAGTAAATCCCATGGCAGAATAATGTCTTTGGTGTCATTTTACCCATTTCACAAAATACTGGCTCTCCTCAACCTGTAAAGTCTTAATACAACCAGAAGTGTTACCTAAATTCCAGCAGCATGTGAGTTTCTAAAATTAAATAATCTAATAGCACCTTGTTGCACCCCACCTGTACAATCTAATTTTCTCTTCAAGTCAAATGTTTCTCCAGGGTGTTCAACATTTAGGAGTATCATACAAATGTTTCTGCATGTATTTAATGTACTAAAATGAAAAAAAAAAAAAACTACAAAAACATGATCCAGGCATTTTGATCCACTTTCATAGTGAATTTGTACTAGTATGAAAGCTTACAAGATGTAAAATTAAAGCCCTGTATTTGGCTATTCATGAAAAGCACATAACTGGAAGTTAGATAACTACTAGATGGGAGAGATAACTGTTCTTTTTTGAGCACTTACTCAAGAAGTCTAAGTGACCTACTAGAACTAAAATATGATTTTTGACGTCAAGCACACCTACCTATACCTCAAAGAGAATTCTCCTCGGCATGGAAAAGATGGAATTTGAGCAAAAAGATTCCACTGAAAAATTTTAACTAAAACTCACTTGCAACTATTGTCAGATGACACTATATATAATGGGCAAAGGCTAATTTTCTTTGCATCCATTTGTTATGAATGTGCCTCTACTGTTTAGCTCTTAGAGGATTGAGAGAAGGCTGTCACCAGCCAGCATATCTGATGAGCAGGTGCCCTTCAGCACTTGAATCAGGGGGCTTGAAAGACCCCTGTGGGAAGCTAAAGAAGCAGACACTCCAGTTTGTGGGTTGAAGGTGGATTGGCGTGTGCCTGGTAGAAGTCTCCTAACTATGAGGAAATGCTTACATGAGGGATAAACAAGATTTGTAAAACCAAACATAACTAGAGGCAGTCACATTAAGCCAAATTCATTCCATGTAAGCCTTGCCTGGCTTACACTGCAGGGTTGAGTTTGGCTCAGTGTGTGACCTTATCTAAGGCTGGAGCTGTGACATCTAATATGTACAGATATTAACACTGTATGTACTTGGAGCCTTTCGTTTCTAAATGGATTGACAGATAATTCAGTCTGGCATAGAGAAGTCAGGGTACCCTGGATTTGTGCACGCGTGTACGTGCCGTGTGGCACAACCTATGCTCTCCGTGAGTGCCTAAATATAGAAACTCAATCTATGCGGCGGGGCCGTGAGGGCAGGGGAGGCTTTGGCCCTGATCCATTACACCTGGCCTTTCTCGCACACCATGAAAATTTCATGTTGTTTTCCTCCAGTGTCTCCCGCGGTCTTTGTTCCTCTGAGGCCAGTGCTGACCAGCGTCCTCACAGCCAGGCAGGCGGTGCGCTCCGGCTGCTGCAGGCTCCCTTTTGTTGCTCTTGCAACTTCTAATGAGCCGTCAATCAACAACCTTGTTTCTTCGAAGCTTATCTCGTGACTGCTGAGAGGGGCCAGTACTAGGGATAATGTGCAAGCTGAAAGAAAATACACCAAGAACATATATAAAGTGCTTTTTTAGTTTTACAACCAAGATTTTTCTCCAAATTCTTGTCACATTCAAGCTCTCTGTAAAAAAAAAAAAAGTCACTCGGGATTACAGCATAGAAACAACTTGGTACTTTAGGATGAAGGAAGAGCAGGAATCTCTATGCCTTATCGAAGTCATCAGATAAACAGGACAAATTACCTTGCGTCAGACTGGCTGGCAGGTCACCTTTTTGCCAGAAAGAAAGGAGGCTCATTTCTAGAGATGAGTCAAAAGTGGAACTGTGTTGTTAATCCACAAAAGTTTTGGAGGGTTGATTACAAAACATGGTCCTTTAGATCCATCTTTATTGTGTTTGTAACTCAGCTTTGTTACAGATCCATGGGGAGAAGTGAAAGACGCTGACAGGAGGTAAGGTGAGCTCCGAGGCAGCCAGACCCAGAGTGGTGCTCTGAGGCACAGGATCCCTGCCTCTGTTCAGACAGAGCTACTTCCTGAGCTGGGGCTCGTGAGGCAGTCTCACTGGCAGAGCATGGCCTCTCTTTTCTGCAATGAGACCAGACAGACTGTTTGAAAACATCACTAACACATCTCACCTGAATTAAGGCAGTGCTGCAGGCCTGTGGAGCTATTTCCCTTGAAGTGCAAAGACTGAAGGGAAGGCTGATGAAAAAGACAAGTGAGATTTTAAAAGGTGTTTTAGCAGTATCAAGTTGTAGCTTTTTTTTTTTTTGGCGGGAGGGGGAGGAAGAAGGGAAGTATTTCACTTAATATCTTGATTTCCTGGAACAGTTTTAACACGATAAACAATTTCCATTTCTGAATGGAGGCTAACCAATACTTTGGAGGCTCTCTATTACTTTCACCCTGTAGAATAAATCTTAGAAACCCAACTGCCTCGTCACATCTCCTCTGTAGCATGTATCTCCCCAGCAGCTCTGTGCAGTGAGCAGATCCTCTACGTTTTACGGTGATAAAGAACTGAAGCCCAAGGAAGCCATGAATTGCCCAAGGCCACAGAGGAAGTCCACGACAGGCACGGGACCGTGCAGGCAGCTGGCACCACTCAACCTTCACTGCACTTTACACCTTTGCAAAGTCAGCTACAATTCCAGTCTGACAGCATTTTCTACCCACTTCAGATTTTTTCATGCTCTGGGTTTAAATGCCAGATAGTCTTAAAAACAGCTGAACAACATTGTCAATCCAAACAATCCATTGTGAGCCTCTGGCTATCTAGTGGTTTCTGGCACACCCAGAGCATGGACCAAAATATTATTTCTAACCATGGTGATGGAGAAGAAAACTTGGAAGGAAGTCTCAATACTGAAAGGCAAGAAGTCAGGTAGAATGAGTCCTACTATACAGTTATTACTTCTTACAAGCGTAGTTTTAAAGCAAACTCTTTTTTTGTGGCTTGGTTCTTGGCTGCCAGGTATTTGGCATTGCTTGTACTGATACTCCCTCACGCAACCACAGTGAAAACATACTGTTAGCAAAGCTGGTGCTGTGATTCAACTAGAACAGCCAGAGATGGCCAGAGTGGAGGTGCAAGGAGGTTGTGTGGTTGTGTGGTCAGGCAGGTGTGCAGTACAAAGGGTTGCAAAGAGTACAGAGTGTTACAAATGAGTCTGTGCTATTCATATTTAACCCAAACAAGACTGACTGTACACACAGACTTTGAAGAGATGGAAATTTAGGAAAAGTTGTTCCAAGAGTTTCCTTTTTCTTATATGTGCCTTTGTTCAAAATGTGACTGACTTACAGGTGTCCTGGAAGGGATATGAATAAGGACTTCACACAGCCTACTAGGCATGATGGCTTTCACACACTCTGAGTCACAGCCAGCCTCTTGCTACACCATGCTTAACGTAACAGCTTGCAGGATCTGTGAAGAGGTGCACGACTAGGATTCAAGGATGCCTCTTTGTTTCTTGACATTTCCAGTGTGGTAGCTATCCACCAGCAATGACACACGAGGCATGTGGCTCTCTTATCTTCGAGCCTTGCTTTTGAATGAAAGTGGTTACAGCTGCTCTATCTTGTGCTTTGCCCTAATGATTAGGTTGGTTACAGTGTAAAGTACGTGCATGAAGAGCCAGTTACTTGCACTGAAAGGGATGACTACTCTTAGGAAATAACTGGGTGGCCAAAAATACCCATTGTAAGCAGCAGGTACCTAACTCAAGGTCTCTCAAATACTTAAGTTCTAGGGAACAATAAGGCTCCATACTCACCCCAGCCTGCCTCCTTTCCTCCACTATTCCCCTGCTCAGCACCCTGGCTGCTGTAAATCTCATCTCAGCCATCAGCTGCTCTGGGGCGTTGGCCATCTCTAATTGGGGCTCAGGAACTCAAAAGCGAGTGCCTACAAAGCAGCTGTGAAGATGCTTGGCAAAACCAGAACTTACTATGTCTGGGCTTGGTGTGTTAAAATGCACCTTTTTTCAGCCTATATATAGTAGCTGCTCTTAGACAGTGCAAGCAATCCCTTACTACACAGAAAAAAGCCAGCCAGTGCTATCAGCACTGATTAAGCTGATGCCAGTCTGCCCTTTTATCTCCTACAAAGCTCTGTAGGATTTGAACGCAGTTAAAATCTGTATGATCTACTGTCTTGCTGACCCTGTCTGACCCAGCAGCCTAGTGTAAAACAAACTGTGTGCTCCCCCACACATGCTAGCCGTGGGTGGGACAATAGAGCCTTTCCAGGTGATCCTGGCTAAATCCCTCTTCAGCTCTCTCCCCACAACCTGTCTTGCTGGTCATGTGATTACAAGAATGGCAGGCCCTGACTCTTAATAATTGATTATGTACAGACACCACAGGGGTCATTCAGCTGCTGGGCCATATGTGCAGTACTAGCAGATGTTCCCCATTTCCAGCAAAGCAAGGGAATTTTCTCTGGGCAAAGTGTGGCCCTTGAGCTGCCAGTCAGAGCACCCCTTTTATAGGTGAAATCTGAGACTTTCTGGGACTACAGTGGAAGATCCTTTCTAAATGTCATCTCTAATTAGTCTATCACATAATTTTTAGTAGTCCAGGAAGACTTTCTGTCTGACTGTTTGGACATTTAGTAACCCCAGCTGTGCTGCACAGAGCTGGCTGCTGCTCGCAGGGTTCCTGTGCAGGATTCCAGTCATTGATCTTCTCTGAGGTGTGTGAGCACAAGAGCAAAATGCTTCTGACAGGCCACAAGGTATCAGCAGCATTCCTAAGATCAGACTTGGAACAGTTTGGTTTGGATTCTCAGGGTCAAGGACAGCAAATCCTTCAGTACAAAAAGCATCTTTACAAGGACAGGGCCCTCGTGTTCTTGAAACAGAAAACACTGTATAGGACACATACAGAACATAAATGCCTCAAAGCTGAAGGGCAAGCCTCAAGGTCCTCAAAGTCTGAGTCACAGAGATCTCTAGATTTGCTCTCGTTTAACTGACAAATCAGTTCAAATGGTGAAAGTCTTTCCTAGTGTGCTCCACTTAAATTGTCTTTGGAGTTGCAGCTGATACAGGAGATTTCCTTTTCCAAAGGGCAGGATCGAGAACCCCACCTAGAGTAAATACATGTCAGCTCCTGAAACCTTTCTCTGTAGTTAGAGGAGAGCATGTCTTATTCAAAAGAAAAGTGAGAGAGAGAGAGGCTGTCTGAGTAGCAAGTGGCACAGAGTGAATAATTGAAGTGGAATCTGGAATGCACACCGCCACATCAGGAACTTCTGGAGACCAGGTCTCATCGGAAGAACTGACTTTTACTGGAGAGGTAATAGAGAAGTTTCTGGCCAAAATCTCTGTAGTCTCAGCCTGAGGTGGAACAGAGACTCCCAGGTTAAGAGGGACACCCTCATAACACAAATTATATGGGATATGAAAACCAGGCACTGGTCCAGGGCCTGGACACAAGTTTACAAAGGGATCATTCAATGATGCTCAGGATAGCCAGAAGCTTCCTCCAGAGGCAAGGATTCTAGGATTTCTGAAGCTGTGATACCACAGGAGATGAGAAACTCTAGAAATCTCCTCTTTCTCAGTTCAATGTTGAGCATCCCTGAAAAGAGTTGGATGACATGATATTAGAGATATTTTTATTCTTTGGCACAGACAGCAATACAGCCTCAGAAGTGTCGCAGTCTAGAGACATACAGCTACCCTGACTGGCAATTTCTTCAAATAACTAATGACATTGGTACTGCACTTGCTCAGTCCAGGGGAATGTTTCTTTGCTCTGCTGCTGGCATGGCCTCTATTGTGTGCTAAACTGCAAATCAGAGAGACTTCAGTCAAGAAGGAACTCCAAGAGAAGTTTGTGGCACACGAGGTGTCCTTCTTCAAGAAGGTAGCAGAAGCCTTTGTAATCAACCTCTTCTGCAAAGAGGGTCAGCCAGCACACCCAGCTGCTTTCCTGCTGGGCAGCTTTCCAGGCTCTCTTCCCCCAGCCTGTAGCACTATCTGGGGTTGTTGTGACCCAAGTACAGGACATGGCACTTGGCCTTGTTCAATCTCATACCATTTGTCTCAGCTCAGTGATCCAGCCTGTCCAGATCCCTCTGCAGAGCCTTCCAACAGTGCAGCAGATCAACACTCCTGCCCAACATGGTGTGACCTACAAAATGACTGAGGGGACACTCAGTCCCCTCCTTCAGGTGGTTGATAAAGATATTAAACAGGACTGGTCCCAACACTGGTCCCTGGGTATCACCACTGTTTACCAGACGCCAGCTGGATGCAGCACCATTAACCATCACTGTGGGCCCAGCCATCCAGCCAGTTCTTAACCCAATGAGCAGCACACCTCTCCAAGCCATGGACTGCCAGTGTATCCAGGAGGATGCCATGGGAGACAGTATCAAAGATTTACTGGGGAAAAAGGGGAATACGAGAGGAACAGGTAAGAGGAGAAGAATGACCTGTCATTGTTGAATGCTTCTCTAATATTTTGTACTCGTGCAGGAAGACTAGATTCTCCATCTTTTCCTCATGTATTTCCCAAAAATGCTTCCAAGCATTTCAGAAAAAAAGTGATTCCAATGGCAGCTTTTGTGAAGGTTTTCCTGGAAGTAAGTAATGGTTTTCTAACCATTGATCAAAATTAGATGGCAAGTATTACTGCTGAGAAAAAGATTAAAATCCCAATAGAGCAGTACTCTTCTGAACTTACTTATTGTTAACAGGCTACTGACAACTTGTGTTCTCTGGAATCAATTCATTTAAACAAAATATCTATCCAAGCCTTTCCAAGGCATAGGATTAGTTCACAAAACATTGTCAAGTTCCATCCATTAGCAGAAGCATACTTTGCAAGTCTTCTAGCTCTCCGATCAAATATCTTGGAATTAGAATAATCATACTTGCTAATTTTAAAAAAAGGATAGCATTTTTGCTAGTGACTTTTTAGTTTCATAACTAAAAATTTGCATTTTTGCTACATACTTCTCTTTAAATCCAGTTTTCTGACAGTCATTGCAAGAAGAAAAAAAAGAGCCACAAATATTATACTTAGAAACTCAGACTGCTATGTCTCAGGAACAGGAAAGTGCTGAATGGGATGGGGGACAGTGTCTGCATAGTTGCAGTTCTAGGAGGAGAAAATGGTCTATTTAGTTGATTCCCAATGACCTATCTTTCTCAGGTGTTCCCAGGATGCCCATCATATTAGCTCCATCTACACTGTGTAGAAGGTAGTAACAGAAAACTGCTATTTGACCTCATTCCTTTATCTAATCTCATTTATCAAGAGTGTGCGCAGCAACTTGGTATCTGAGCACCTCAGAGAAATTACATGAAGTCAACAACCTTCTTCAGCATCTCCTTTTTGTACTGGAAAAAAGCAGTGCTTGTGAACAAGGAAAACCAGATCAGTGCTCAGTGGTTCAGCTACACATACCCACAGGGAAAGTGCAGTGGATGAATAGGGGGAGCAGAGTGTGGGTAAAAGAAGTTCCACTTTTTGTGGAAGTCTTCCAACAGCCACATCATAGCCACTCATTAATTATAACCCACCCGATGGAACCCAACATATTTGACATTCAGCACAATTGTCTTAAGATGTTTAACAGATGGTGAAAAGTGAACTACAGGTAAATTGTTGGTCCCAGACTACTCAAATAGGAGCAGAGCCAGAGCTGCACTCCTTGGGCCTGGATCCAGGACAATAAATTCTCTGCGCTGGACTTGAGGTAGCCTGGCAAGGAAGGTTTTATGCCTCAGTGGACTCCCTCAACACACGGATCTGCTATGGAGGACAACTGCTTGTCACCTTCCCTCCTCTCATCCTCCAAGTATACATTAGTAAAACGTCTATTGACTATGTTTTACACAGGTGCAGCATATCCCACAATATCCCACTGTACACACTCCCTGCTTGCACACCAGAGATTGGGAAGGTGGATGAAGTGTGCCTGGAAACACCCAGTTTGACACTTGAGCAACCTTCGAAGCTGTCTCTAGGCAGAAAAGAAGCAAAGATCCCAGGGCTTCAGACAGCTGGAACCTAGTCTGACAAGGATGGCTTTTAGCAGCACTGCTGGCTCAAGTCACCCCAAGACAAGCCTGCACACCCTTTCTCCTTCCCACTTTGTGCCATCCCCTCCTCTTTTTTCATTGTAGCTGTTTGTGGGATTGGATGGTGACCCAGACTGACCAGGGCAGCTCAGGGATAAGAACAATTGGTTTGGGCTGTTTAAGCCAGCATTCCTACCAGAAGGAACATCTGTCAACTTCTGCTGTAGTTCAGTGCTTAAATATAAACCCATATACTGATGAGGCTGCTTCTCTCAGCTGCTGTTGCTGAAGCTTCTGCTACATTGCCTGTTGACAATGAGTCATTTCTATGTAAATTATCATAATTTCTATGCTTCAAAATAATTTTAAAGTCTGCTGTAATAAATGTTAGCCTCTTGAGGAATAACAGAACCCTTGATTTAACCTCTTACAATTACCTCTGTTAAGTTATCACAGCACTTAAAAAAAAGATCCTAGAGCAGCCAAAGGCTGTTTTGTGCACCTCCAGGTCCACAGTTCAAATGCCACATAAAGTTTAATTGCTTTCCTGATCTGGGCTGATCAGTCCTGCTCTCTGCAGCATGGTCCTTGATGCCTTCCTTGCTTGTCGTCAGTGCCAGCTGAGAGGGGCTGGAGTCTGTGGCACTGTATCTACAGTCAGGCTGAGCAAGTGGTGCCTGCAATTTATAAGGGATCATGTGCTCAACTTCCATAAATAAATGAGAGGGACAGAGTCATCTCTAGGAGCCTCATCACCTTTTAGGCACTCATGCATACAGTAAGTGCACTGGGCCAGCACAGCAGCTCAGGAACAAAATGAGCAATTAATTAAACAAATGTACAGTAACAGAGGTAATGGAGTAGTTATCTCTCAGTGGGAAAGCTTCCCAGAGCCATCTCACCTGACCAAAGCCTGGATTAAACCAGCAAGGTGGAAAGGAAATGAGCAAAGAAGAACTAAGCAAGTTTTAAAAAGATCAGAGGTTGTGACTGAAAACCAGGAATACCTAGTCCTGTCCTCAGGGTACAGACACATTAAATCATCAAAGCCCGTGAAACTGCCAGTGCAGAGACATTCTCATGCCCACAGCCATCGTGGAGTAACCTGAGACTGTTTGGTCCTGGGTGGAGGAGGAGGAAAGGCATCCACCTCACCACATTTGTGTTGGGCCGTGCTGGGTGACTGCTGGGCAGGTAAGCACCCTTCTCTTCATAGCCCAGCAGTTTGTGCTGTAAATGGATGTGTTTCTGTCCTCATTTACACCAGCAAGCTGGTGGGAATATTGGTGTGGGTTTTACACTGCAGTTATGGTTAGTTTTCTGCTGATATTTATGTTGATAAGTTTTATGTTTATGTACCTCAGGTGCAGCATCTTCCATCAAACAAGGCCTACAGCAAACCATGGCTCTGATCAAAGTTATGGTAGGTGATGGAAGTGCCCTAGAGAAGTATTAAGAGGTCCCACTCTATGTAAGAATTTCTTCTGTCATCAAAGACAGGTATCATTTACTGAGATTCAATGCTGGAAGTTTCAGGAAAGCACTGCATGTCTCAGAGCCCAAAATGAAGTGAGAGAAAACATCTCCCAAGTCTTTAAGCTTGAGATGAATATAACAGAATTGATTTGGGCAGAATTATAGTACCAGTTCTAGTACCAGTATCAACAATGCCTAAATCTCTCCAACACTCCTAATGTGGCAGAACAGTCATCTTTGAAGCCACGTGGCTACAGGTGGTACAATTGACTAGTCCAGGACTGCTGAGTATTCAGTAAATGTTATTGATAACACTCTGAAAAACACTGATTTTAAGCAAATGTGTTATAAACAAGCACTAGCCAGCAGCTCTAGTGCAAGAGCATCACCTGAAATGCTAAAATTATCTATGGATTTAATTTATTTCCAGAATAGATGTAAGCACAGGTCACACACACTTTATTGCACATATGTAACTCTAAGATAGATGCAAAACTAAGGAAGTGTGGCATGAAATAGTTCCTTAAAATATCTGGTGGGAAACATTAAATTTCTCTTCAAATAGTCAGCTTTGCACTCTTCAGCTGGAGATAGGTGGATTAATCGTTCCCCAGGGAATTGCTAATTAGAGTAACTGGGAACAGATAAAACAGCCAGAATAAGACTAAGAGTTTTAGTCTGCACTCATTTATGTGTAATTCCACGGTGGTGCTCTTGACTTCATTGGAATAGATCATGGTTCTTTGTGCTGTCACCTGGTGGACTGTCAGACCCTAGATGTGATATTAATAAAGGAGGTTTTTCTTTGATGCCCATCTTCGTTCTAGAGCTGCAGAAACTGACTGGACTGTATCTCCTTCGCTGAGATGTAAACAGTGATGCAAGTGATACACAACTCCCTCTCCACTACAGGAGACAAGACAGATTAGAACACACACACACTACAATGGTGGCATTTCAAAATAAAGATGTTGTGTTTTCAGATTTACATGAGCATTACAGTTTACTTGGAAAAAATCTCAAAGTAATCCCCCTCTCCTACTTTTTCATTAACAAAACTAAACTCTGATTTTGACTAGCTCTTTTTGTTATGGGAGTAACCAAGAATTTTAAAGTATTTATATGTTCTCCACATCTTCAGCTAGTGCCTTCACTAGGTACAACTTGTTTGGTTGTCTGAGTATGGCATATCTAATTGTGCCAGCTTTTTTGAGGTGATGGGCCCGCTGCCTAGGAAGTCCAGGACGTGATGCACCACCTTCAGCTGCCTCTTACATAGATAGAATAAACTGAGCCTGCCCCAACAAATAACATGCAAAACAGAGGAAACATGATGATACTGTGATCTTCTCCATAGTTAACAGCATTTTGCCTAATCCCAGTGAATTCACAGCAAACAATATTGCTGCTGTCCTTTATCTTGGGCATATAAAGGGAACATGTGGCTCTGATTTACCTTTTCCTCACACAAATTACTGTGCAGGAGAGTAGCAAGGGAAATAGGAGGCTAGACATAAAAATTACCAAGCAGTCTTTGCTATGTCTAAAGAAGCCCTCTAAGGGAAAAATTATAAGAATGGCAGAAAAATTGAGGGAGAATGTTGCAATGGTATGTTAGGTACATGCAAAAGCATGAAAATGTTAGGGCAGGTCCTTGGCTGCTGTAAGCAGTTGTAGCTTCATTAAATAAATGGGACCAGGTTGATTTACACTATAGGGGATCTGTTATGGTGTTTGGTGCCATTATCATTTCTAATGAGCAGTTTTCACTGCTATTAATTCATCTGGTATTAATAATTTAGCTTTTGGACTGGCCAAAATGAGCTATTTTAACCACCAAGAATAAGATTCCAAATTGCCATTTGAAGTTGTCTGTTGAGCCTCTGAAACGTGCTTTTTAGGATTGCCCTGACAAAATGCCTGAAGGCAGATCTGCATGTCTGCTTGAAAGCCTGTCTAGACTAGGAAAATGAGCAGCCCTTACAGCTTGCTAATGGGAACATAGCGGTTGGCACATTTTAAAACACCTGAGAAAAGGAAGAAGATGTTCACTCATTTTATAGTGCTGTGTACACTCAGCTAGGTTCAATATTGATTCTGATGAGGGAAAACAATGCTCCATTTTCCCTTCATCCTCATTATCCTGTGCCCAAACAGCTGTGGTTTGTGCTTTAAAAATGATACTCTCTGAACCCTGCTATGCACCAATTCACTAAGCCAGCAGAAAACTGATCATAAAAAAAGAAATGGATATGTTTGTGATAGTTTAGTGAGTGCGGTCCATAGATTAAAGGCGTGAAGAAGTGACAGAGCCCGGTAAGTGTCCAGAAGGTGCAGCTGGGAGGGTAGGAAGGAACAGAAAATCTCCACCTTTCTTCAGCAGTTCAATTGGCTCGCTCTACGCAGTAGAACTGCATTCTCTATCCCTGGTGTGTGTGCTGAGCCTAGCAAGGAGGAGCCTCAGTGTTTGTGTACGTAGATGACCACTTCTGTTTCACACCGGCCATGGAGACTGTTTTACAGACATCAGTTGGCTGCCTTAGACTCTAAGTGGAGCTTTAGTACCAGCCTTAATCTCCTCTTTGAGCACTTTTCTGATACTTTGTTAAAAGACAGTCTTCACCCTTGAAACACAAGTCTCTTCGCAATTGTTTTCAGTCATTCCACAATTTGTTAACCTCACTGTGTGTGTGGGATGCGTCCACCTTTAGCCCCACTCAGCCCTTGTCATCCCACTGCAGGTCACTCAATGCACCTCAGCCCACATCCAGCTGCTTGAACCCCCCTCTCACCCCTCTCCCTTCCATACGGTCTGGTTTATTTATTCCTTTTTTTTTTTCCCCCCCCACTAATTAAAGTCAGTGTCTCCTGCTTTTGCACTCTGTGCGAGATCAGTGTTTTTTTCCTCTGCCTCCTGGTTCAAACCTCTCCCCCGACGTCCAAACATACTCTGTTTGGGCCTTATTCACCAATTTCAGATCCCTGTTCCCCTTCAGGAGCTCAGATTCACTCAGCCCCTGGCTCACAGGCTGTTGACACAGCTGTCCGTACGAGTATCTTTCCTTCAGATGAGTAAAAACTGATCAAGATTTGGCCCTTGGTGAATTTTTGTAAGGCATGTGGCCTATTTTTCATTATGGTTAGAGTGTTTGTTCTGCTCCTTCTGGGTACAACAGGAGCTTGCTTACTTGGACAGACAGTGCTGCATATTAGGAGAGTCTCCCTGTTCGTTTTGGCCACACTATTCGTATCCAGCCCTTCTTTGCAATGGGCAGAACGGGAGGGGTAAAACACCTAGCCTGGGGCGTGAGCTGTTAGTTCAATCTAAAGGGATTTAAGTGGGAGCAATGGGAGAAGGAAACAGGCTGAATATCAGGAAAAGCTCCTGCCAGTGAGACGTGTTTGGCTGTGAAATCTTCTCCCAGGGGAAAGAGGTCAAAGCCTCATTGTTTGGAGGTAGAGCTGGTCAAAACTGTTTTTGGAGCAGCGGCAGCAGCGGGAGTGGTGGACGTGGAGAGAAGAGCAGCAGCTGTCCATGGCAGAGCGGCAGATATACGAGGGGAAGTGGCTGGACGCATAGCGAGAAGAAGCAGGAAGAGCAGAGGAGGCTGACGGAGGAGTGGTGCTCGCACCGACGTGAGGGACACAACAAAAGGATTAACAGAGGCACAGTGGGGAGCAGCAGACAAAAGCAGGAGATAAAGCAGGGAAAGCAGAGGGGAAAAGAGGCAGGAGCAGCAGAGATGCAGGACGCGAAAGAATGGTGGGAAATGCCTAGAGAAGCACTGCTAGGAGCAATTGTGAGGCTGAATGACAATAGCAAGGTCTCGTTTTGTTTTGTGAACACAGTGGCCTTGGCTAAGCAAAGCTTGAAGATATTAACGGACAGAGACAAAGACATCAAGTTTCTTGATGACATGATTTGAACTAATCTCACAACCTGGGATGCTTTATGCAGTTTTCTCATTCTGCATCAGGAGAAATCGAGGTATTCCAATGCATTCTTGGCAAAGCCAGGGAGAGGCAGATTGAGAAGCCACCAGCCCAATTGTTTTTGGGCAGAATCTTAGATCGTGGGGGATGGGTACAGGCCATTTCCCATTTCCTTGATGATGCTTCAATATACGAGCTGAAGGAAACAATGTTAATATTGCACCATAGTGCATTGGTTACATATGCATTGGTTACTAAATTTCTGTTTAGAAATCCCACACGTTCAATGACATTTCATTCCTTCCGCTGGAGTGAGCTCCCCACCAAGCAAATCCTATTATGATATAAATTAGCTGAGGTTCTTCAGCCATCCCTATCAAGACTCACTGTTACATAGTGAAGCTCTGCACTATTGAAAAGAAGGAAAGTCCCAGCTCAATTTCTTCCACCCTAATATTATTATTGTTTCCTTCACTCTAAACCAGTCTGCTCGTTTAGTTTTGCAGAGGTTTGCTGTGTTGTTTCTACATAGATCTGCAAAGCAGAAAGCAAAGTTTTGGCTGGTCTGCAAAAAACTTTGCGTGCTTAACTTTTCCCTAAGGGAGCAGGAGAACAGTGAAAAGATAGAGGATCTCCCCAGGACCAAGTGATATATTACATAGCAAGAGCTGCACTAAAGTCCTGATGGAATTTACCCAAGGTCACAATCCAAGACCATATTGCTGCTGCTTTGCTCTAAAGACTTACTTTTAATTCTTACAAATCTTTTCAAATGCCAATCCACAATGAATATTGCACACTGAATACAAGACTTGCCAACTTAATTTGAAGAAGTGCTGATAATGACAACAGCAATTGCCTTCTTATTCTGCTCTTTGTCTTCATTGTTAATCCTTTTTCAGAAATGAAACCTTCTTGGATTACTAATGACAGTCTCTTTATTTTCCTTTTTTTTTTTTTTTGTTTTTCTTAATTGCCTTCAGAGACATATTTTAAAAGAATATTCATGCCAGAAGTACAAACTGGCAGAAACGACATTAAATGGAAAAGCCTTCCATAATCTTGTTTCTGGTGCAGTGACCAGGACCTTCACAGTCGCGTAACTAAGCTGCCAGTTCCAAGGCTAGAACAGTTTTGTGGTAGTTCAGCACAAATGGAACTAATCTAATAAAAATCTTTTGAAGCTACTAGTGTTTTTCTCACTCTACAATCACAGCAAGCAAGATCAGGATCTGATTCCTGAAGTTGTCTGCAGCATTCATGGAAGGTGTTTAAAATTATATGGATAAATCAGGGTTTTTTTTAATTCAAGGTTTGGTGTAGTGAGAAATTAATGTATGAGAGCCTGGACTACCTTTATTCAGATCAGTTGAATCATACCGTGTACTCACAATACAAAATTACTTGGTCTCTGTTAGTCCCCAGTGGATAACTCTCAGACGCAATTTCACAGCTGTAAGAGGTAATCTCAGCAAAAAGCCCAAGTATCAGGCTTTACTTCTCTGGTTCTGACATATTCCTGGATATCAGGGTAGTGCAGAGTAGGGCAGCTTGTTTGAGTAGCACCAGGGCTGGGGACGGAGAGCCTTTACACACTGAGCCATTTTCCAGGGCTGGTGCTTTAACCAAAGGCAACAGTGCCCCTCGGTGATGCGATCGTGGTGTAGCACAGGGCCGACACCACACTCGGTTTCCTACGTCTGCTATGCCACTGGTTCGGAGCGAGACCTCTAAATTAGGCAACGAGAGCAGCCTTTGTGTCAGGAATGTGTCCTATAATTCATTTGTTGCAGAAGGATCCAAACAGACAGGCCAGGCCATGGATATCAAGAAAAGCTGGAAGGGACTACCCAAAACTACTGAGGGCTTCTCTGGAAAAACAGATTCCACTCCATCTGTTCAGCATCACAGAGGGACAAACATTCCTCTTTCTCCTAGCTCCCAAATCTGGGATGCATCCTGCATAGGTCCTGAGCCCTTGCAGTAACCAAAACTAACTTGAGCTTTGAAGATAGGGTGCATGCTCCAGAGCTCTAGAGCGCCAAAGTTTGTAGAACTGATTTCTTTTACTGGATATGAGATTAAACAGTTGCACTGAGAAATGCTGGGTTTATTCTCTGTGGCTCAGCTTCTTATCCAGAAGTTTAGAATACGATCATCTGGCCTTCTAGGTGCTATCCAGAAAAGTGGAAAGTTTATTAACCACAGGCAGAAAATGAGGATACTGTCAACACAGAAGATGGTATGAAGAGATACACAAAATTCCATTTGAAAGCACAGCATGTACAGTTTAACAATAAATAATGCAGAATATATGTACTGAAGTGAAGAAAAATAAACAACTAATATTTTATGTGCACCAAATGTGCACATTCTTTAGAAAAAGTCTGATTATTAATCTAATGAGTGTCATCATGTGTGCACACGAGGACCAAATCAACCTACACAACTTGATTCTGGAAATTCCTGATTTTTTTTTTCTTTTTTAAGTTTTCCCCTGGTATTCTTCTAGCTTAAGGCCTTTTCTTTGTCTCGTTTTTAATGTAAAAAAGCCTGCTCCTGCCTGGCGGCCGGGAGCATCCAGGGCTGTGGGGCTGTGTGAGCATCTCTAGTGGCCTGAGGGAAAGATTCACTGCCACGTCAACCTCAGCTGGGGTTTCTCTTGAAGAGAAAGTACAGTTCCTAATTACGGAAGCAAATGAGCAAATTTAAGTCAGGCATTCACTCTGAAAGTAAAGAAATTATTACTTTATAAGAACGATGACAATGAAATGTTAAAATCAAATCGTATCTGTGCCTGTTTTTCGTCCCACCCCATATACCTTCCTGTGCACGTGCTGAAACTGTCACTTTGGTTTTCTGCATTAGACAGAAAAGCTTAGAAGTTGCCAAGGGAATACTGCCTTATTGAAATTTTTCCCATATTTCACTTCTCACATGATAAAACTTCATTTTCCTTTTTTCTGAGTAATCCATTAGTGTTTTCTCAGAAGCTGCAGTGGCCAGTAGAAAACAGAAAGAATAGTTATGCTGTGTTTTATCATACTGAGGCTATGCAATATTTTCTTAAAGGAGACTTATTGTGGATGGTGAGGTATTAATTTAATTCGTAAACATCACTTCCAGTCCAGATTTGTAGGAACTTGGCAATGTAACTGGAGTTGCATTTCCAGAGAAGAGAATAATGCAGAAGCAGAGATACAGTATGCATAGAAATAATTTCTTCAGTCAAAGTGTCAGTGGGATTTTCAAACACACTCAGCACAGCCTTCAAATGTTTCCCTGAAAGTCAAAGTTCTAATTCCGATGAATAGAACCAACACTAACTGCCATTGGTAATATTAAAAATAATTTGATACTGTCTCTTGCCCACAAAAATAGCTACTCCTTTCTCCTTATTTGCCTTACAAGGGCTATGGGACTAAGCAGGGAGTTTAGCCAATTCACCTAGACACATGAAGAACATGAACATCAGCACATTAGGCTCAGAATTCAATAGAGGTTAAAATCAGTGCTCCCATCTGAAATGACCTTAGTTCTGCACTTTACATATCAGCTATCAGTGAGCTTTCTTTCTTTTTCACAAGTCACCCAGTCAGAGCATTCAGCAAGTTTTATTCATCACCTTTGATGCATTCAGGTTAAGGTTCCTTCACCTTAACATCACTAACCTAACTACGTAGCCATGCCTTTGTGAGGCAGCATCAAGGTGACAGGCAGCACACTTATACAGGATGCCAGGAACCCTTAAGCCCAGGAAATTTCTAACATCAACTGATTCTACCAGTGGTAGCATCTCCCTATCCTTTGTTTTGTGTGGTCCTAAAATAAATACCAAATATTTATGCCATGATGATAACAGACTGCAGCCACTTAAACCACAACCAAGGTATTTTTCATACTTTTCTTATATTGCCTAACATTGAGATCCAGCAAATTCTGTATTTTTTCCAAAAATTTCTTAAGTAGGTATGTTAATTTATTTTGTTTTGAGAAAGCATTTAACTATTTATCTATTAGCCATCCATTTCACTGAAACATGTGGTACAGCATGGCAATATCTTAGGCAGGGCCACTGTTCCCATTGAAGTTACACATGGACAACTTGGATAAACATCAAATATTAATCTGTAGTAAGAGAATTTTAAAATCAAATCAAACAGATGTACTATGATGTGAAACTAAATATAAATCTTAGTTAGTTCTTTGTCATAGATGAACCTTGTCCCAAAAATTTCACGTGTAAGTATGATGATATTTTATGAAATATGTAATATACAACTTCATGTTTAAATTGCATTTTTTGGGGAGAAGTTTTAAAGCTTCAGGCATATTTTGTGTATGTTTCTGTTGCAAAATGCTTACATAATCTACTTCTGCCAAACTCAAGCTGACTTGATAAACATCCTCAGAAGATCTCATTAAATAACATCCTATAACTGGTAACACAGTAGAAGATGTCATTGAACACACACCAGCTGTGTTTATATCAAGGCTCTGATCCACAAGTTGATAAAGAACCAAAATATTCATTAAATTCAATGAGCACTTCCCATCTTTAGAAGTGCATAATCAAAGATATATGAATTATGGTCCAGATTTTCTGGAACTGTTTTATGCGCTTATCTTCTAGTCTTATTTTAAATCCATCTATTTAAATCTTTTCAGTTGATTTGTAAGTCTAAACTGTTTTACTCTATTGGAAAAAGTATCCATAGTAATAAAATTATAGAAGGACATTTTTCTTTAGAAGTATTCAGTAATTGCAGTCATCCAGCCACTGACAGGAAGCTGCTCTACTGATATATTTATGAAAAATGAAAGTTTAGTTTAGTAGACAAATTGTATTATGATTTTTCTTACTTCAGACTTGAAGTAAGGAATTTTTGTTTTGCTGTCTTGTACTGTTAAGACATAAGAAGTTTCACAGCTGCTAAAAATAGCCATAGGATTGCTTTGGGGGCATTTTCCAGAGGCACTGGCATGGAAAAAGAGATGCATTAGACCCTTCTCTCCTGCCCTTCAGGGTGCTGGCAGGGAAGGCAATTGGGCAGCAGCAAATGCAGACAGGACTGCCTAAGCTCCAGTGTCACCAGGCTGCTGTAGCACTGGTGCGCATATGGTGAGCGTATGTACAGCAGCGAGCTGTAGGAGCACACCAGCCTGAGGAAAACGCTTTTTAAAGAGAACCAAAAAGGCTGTGCTGAGACTCTGACTCAAGGAGTTACCTACTTCACTGATGCAGTGAGGTCGTGATCTCCAGTAACGGTGGCTAGGAGTTCCCCAGACAGCAATAATTTTGAGTAATTTAATATACATTTATATGAAGATGGTACATGGGTTGATGTAACGACTGAGCTTAAACCCTGATGGAAATAACACACGCTGGATGGCAGAAGCAGAAATCAAAGTCATTTAGAAGATCAGAGATAAGCTCCGGGAAAAAAAATGAAAACACAAAGTCAGAAACTCTGTAAATTCATTTTTGTCCATCACACGTGAATTTCTTCCAGGAGAACTATATATTTCTTGTGAACAGTGTCCCAGTCTGGCCACAAGAACAGTAGCCCTACTGCATTCTCCCTCTTAGTATTAGGGCAATATAGCAGGAAGACTTCCACTCAGTGTAAAACCCACAACAGCAGGATACCATTTTCTGCCTATTATTACCCCAGTATATCTGTGTATTTGTCATTTAATAACCTTTAGCACACTTTCTAGTGTAAAGGCCACTATGTTTCAACCACTGCAACTTCCTTTATGTGACTGCACTGGCCACAAAGGCCAAGTTCCTGAATAATGGGCACAACAGGTTCTCTGTGAAATTACGTACATCACAGTGATCACTTTCTGAGATATTACATTGCAAATACAACTGTCTTCTCTTGTGTGTGTAGTGTGTGTATCTATTGGTATGTGTAAGCACAGAGAATGAAAATGCTCATTTGATATTTTTAGGAGCTTAAAATACATTTTACTTAGTAGTGTAATAGCAGATGTAATGCTGCTTTCTGCATCACTTAGCACACTTGTAGCAAGAGCAACCAGGCAGTACAATTCTGGCAGAAATTGCAGTGACTGAGGGTTGTGATGCCTAGCTCACACTAAATGGAGGTAGCTATTTCATCTTGTATGGACAATTTTGGATTCAGTCTCTAAAATTAATGCACTATCTATTCAAATGCAAAGAGTAACATAATCACATATTCCTAATTAAATCAGAGTACCTTATACTAGAAAACAAGAATACCTTTTTAATTTCAATCAGAATCAATTGTGGAACTAATCAACAATATTTACCTGCAGGCTAATTCTGATCTATATTCAACTGTAGATCAAAAATGACTCTAGTGTTCTGTTTTCGAGTTTATTTGATTGTTCTATTTTATTAAGGCATTTCTGTGTTAATTAGTTATAAAATGGTTTTCCCCTGTGTACCCCCTGCCCTTCCCAGAGTGGATCCTTCCCTGAGCCCCTTTGTCCAAGTTTTCCCTCGGTTTCACCTGCCTGTCAGACATGTCAATCACCCTTCTCCCCACCACTTCACCTGCCAATCTTCCCTCTGTCTTTGTCTGTCACCTCAGCCCTGCCCTGATTCTTCAAGAACCTTCTGTATCAATCACCAGAGCTTTCACAGGTAATTCGTCCATTAGACCCTCTTTCCAACCCTAAATTCTCCCATTTGCCCTTTGCCGCCCCTCATCCCTCCCCCAAAATACCCCTGTTGGTCACCCTAGGTTCTATCCCCCAGGTAATCACCCCCTTTATAACTCCATCTCAGGCTTAGCTTGAGGTCACTCGCCGCTGCCTCTTTGGAGGAAAGGAAGAATAAACATCCTCTGAACATTACAGCCGGGACTGACCCTTCCTTTGCTCTTGCCTCTGACTGCACACAAACAGAAGCGCTGCATCAGCAAGCCGAACCACACACCTGGCTGTTTCTCTCTGCCGTGTGCTGGCGAGTCCCTGACCCCAGCGCGCTGGTGCCCGCCGCTCCGCAGCTGACCGGGAAACGCCATGCGGGCGGGCGAGAGAAACACCACAAATGACATCTGATATTTGGAAAGAAATTAAATCTTGTCATTGTGTATTAGGTCTTCCAAGTCTGCTTATTGTGCTTTATGATTCAGTATATAACATCAGGCATCAAACAATCTGAGAAAAGTCTTTGTATTTCTCAGTAAGGAAAGTTGATCTGTATTTCCAGAATACTGCCACAAAAACTGTACTCCAAAACTGTTCAGACAGCTCAACACACAACTTCACTTTTTCCTAACTATTTCTCTGCCTGTAGCATTGTACTGTCCAGCCAGCTCACACTTTAAGGCTCTGATATGTTTTAAAACCAGTCTTACCAAACTAAAATGCTTGATTACTAGCTGAACAGTAGCCTGCTCTTAATTAAAACAAGGCATTGCTCTCGTAGCAGTATGACCACGACAGGGCACGTTGCCAGTTGTGATGATAATGTCTCACAAAGGCTGTACAGCTCGGTTCAAGACTTTTGTTTTTGCTTTCTCTGCCTTTCTCTGTCTTTTTCAATCACACGAGGCATTTAGTAGCCTTATTTGTTAATTAAATAACATAATTCTCCAGGCAGGTTCTTATTAGTCCCATAAGTGCTATCTCAAAGCAGAAAAAATAAAGGCAGAGATGGTCATCAAGCTAAGATGTAGTGTATCTGTTTCCACTTAGAAAAGGAAGCAAGGGAAGAAAGGCAGATAGATAATATTTATGGAATAAATAAGATAGAAGCACGTGGGCAAAAAAGCAGGAAAAATGATAATGAGTAAAATCCAAATCTGAAGAAGTATAAAGTGTGTTATCACAAAAGTCAAAATTCCTAAGGTCTTTAAAAGTACTCAGAAGACCAGCCACAGTTTGAGAATGATAAATGAAAAAACTGAATTAATGCAATGTTGTTTTTTCCTGAGTATCATACATGATTTTAGTTTACCAATGGCCACAAGAACAGAGTAGAAGAGATGCATTCAGGTGTCAGCTTCATCTGGCAAATTAAAAACTTCTCCTCTCTGGCCTCTCCTCCCATCTCCCTCAGAGCACAGGTTAGAAACTCTGTTTTCCATGTAGATGTACAGACCTGACTGATAAAATCATGTAACATTTCACTTAACCCTGAGGTGTTTATTCCCAAGATTTATTAGTTCCTATTGTTTTAAATATGATCATATTATCCTGCAGAATTTGCTTGCAACAATGGTAATAAAAAAGGCAATAAAAAATGGCCACCATGCTTTAGAAATAAACTGAATTCTGCTATTGATGATATGAATAGGAGTTAAAGTTTTGTAAGCAAGGAAGAGCATGCAGTATTATATGCAGAAGTAAAATTAGGTTAGCTAGTCAGCATGTTTATGATCTCATTTAAAATGAGATTTATGCTTTGCCAAAGGATTCTTCTCTGTCTTCTTTCCCATGGGATAGTAGGCCCTTACAATTCTTAGGATGTTACTGAAACTCATTAGAGGTTTCTTGTTGAGTTCTTGTTAGGGATCTCTTCTGAATTTCTCAGAGCAAATATTTAAACCAAAGAGTAATGGTTGTTTTACCTGATATTAGTTAGGGATGATGCAATTTGCAGTAGCAAATTGCTATGTTCTCCCACTGTGCTTAAAATCAAGAAAAAGCAAGATTAGACCTATTTTATCTACACTAGTCACATTTTAAAACAGTATGACTACTTAAGCATGATGTTACTACATGGAGGTAGATGGATATAGGTGCATACATCTATAACTCAATTATCTAAATAAGGGATAAGAGATTCACAGCTTTCAGTCCCTTTTCAGTCCCTATTTAATCTAGTTTGTATCGTCAGAAACTCTGTGCCACTTGGCAGTGAGTGTGTATCTAAAAGATTATCTTTTCAGTAACTGAAACGTTTCTTTTTAAAGGAAATTCTGAATATACTTGAGTACACAATATCCAGCCTATGAGACAACCAGTTAAAAAGTTTAGTTCAGGCTGCTAGTTGAAGGAGTACACCTGCACATCTATAAAGGAGAGTTTACTTCTCTTGACTGAGGTTTCTTTGAGCTACCACTATAAAAAAGCTAATAACAAGCAGGAACTTACTGTCTGTGCAAGCCTGTCCTACATCCTTCCTTGTCTCTTACTTATTTTTCTAGAAACAACATTATCATGAATCCTTACTGTCCTACTAAATTAGCAAAAGAGCATTTTGGGATTCTGCCACCTGCATATAACTCCCGTTCAAAGCTGGAGACAAGAAGCCGCCATTCTGGCTGACACTTTCTTTGCTGACACAAAGACAGTGCAGGTTTGCCAAACAGAACTGTGAGAGGGCACTTAGCAACCCGCCTTCACCTCCATGAAACCCAAGCCATCACCTGCTCAGATGAAGGAGAGCTGTCAAAAGCCAATTCACTTTTAGCAATTAACACCTTAAATCAGGTCAGTGGCTTTGCAGCGTAAGATGTTTCTTGCTGTGCCCAAGAAACTAAAGTTTGCCTTGCTTGCCAGTCTCTCTTGACAGTCATTTAATAAGACTTAGCCAGTGCAACCCAATTTCTTGCAATCTAATTAGCTCATTTGCAAGCAAAACACTGCAGAAGAGAGGTTCATATGTTCCTGTTTCCTCCAAAGATGGAGCCATAGCCACTTATACTCTCAAATTTCAGAAGGCTTCTGATAGGTCAGAGATGATGTATCAGTTCTTATATGAAGCTTTCTGATATCCTTTGTGGTGTTTCATGACTGTCTCAAAGCTGTTTTGTAGTTAATATTATGTCTCCAGCTAGATTATTAGACAGAATGCCTTGTAAGCACAAGGTGGTTCAAATCCAGCTTGAATCATTCAGCTTGGTAAAATAAACAAGCCCGTAAGAGCATAAAATTTCATATCAACCTTTACAAGACTTTTTAGATAGTTTTAAGAAGCCATTATGATTGCCACTGCCCAATGTAGAACTGCCAGAGAAGTGTAATATGTCATTCCTCTCCAGAAACTTAGTAATACAGCAACTTCACCAGACTTAGTGTAACTGAAGTGAATCAGCTGCTAGAATCTATAAAACCCACCAACCACCAGATCTCTGACTTTCTTACTCAGCACACAGCTCTTATAAAATGATGGTTTAGTAGATTGCCCAAATAACATGGAATGAGCTCCACAGTGTAAATTTGTTTGGTCATGATAAAATGAGTGATTTCTAATTCTTTTCCTAGGGCCAGCCAAGATGATTTATACAGGTAAAAAGAGGTAGAAATTCTTGTACGCGGAATATTTTCTGTAGGATGCAGGGTATTCTCACTGCAACCTGCCAATCATCTCTGAAGAAGATTCTGAATACAATTTTTGTACATACAGATGTATATATCTCTTGATATGGAGATCTTTAGCTCTCTATCTAAATATAAAATAGACCTTGACTGAGATTATCAGAATTATGTCTATACATTGTTATATAGAATGCTGTTATTGATATATATAATTATTATCCATATATATTATCAGAGATATATTAATAAATATGCATTACACATGATTATATAGCTATATGGTTTACCTCTATTTCAGTATAATTTATCTATTATCTGTTATTGTTAGCATAATTACTGGTTATACAGTTTAGGAGCTGTACCTTTTGGTCACAGATACTATGTAATGCACTACAGCAAATTCTTTGCAGCACTACTAACCAGCATCTGTCTCCAAGGCAGAAAATGTGGGTCAGCTCATCTTCACAATGTTGCTCAAAGAAGTTAGCAATTATTAGCTTCAAGCTCCAGCAAATTCCCTTGAGGTTGCTGGGCTGTGTTTCAAATCAACTTGTCAATGCAGCAGTATTTCAGCCCAGAAAAACACTCACTCCATAAAGACTCTACCAGAAAAGTCAACATAGTGCCTTACACAGAACTGTAATTCCTTTTCCAAGTTAAGGCTAAACTGATAAAACTGCTCATAGATAAATCTCTGATTTTTTTTCAACCCGCATCAAGCATTTTATCATAAAACAGTCATGCACTGGACACTGCACAAACACCAACACATGGCTTCTTAAAAGTCTGGAGAATCTTATCCAGGCAGCTGGGAACTTGCCTTTGACATCTCAGGGCCAGCTGCCTACCTATGGATGACTTTTTTTTCTCTGTGCTCAGTACTTTTTGAGTCTGTGGCAGATTATAACCTTGACCAGGGAGACAGGTACATGAAGACCACAATCAGTAGAAGAAAAGTGATGTCTAAGTATTTTCAGCTTTCAAATGTGGCATTAATTTCTTATTTTTCTTCACTTGTGAGGTTCAGCACACCAGTAACCTCCAAAAGCATATCTATATAGGGACACCTCAGAAATGTTTTTTATGCCTAAACTGAGCTACAGTGTAAACTTTAGTTAAACATGTTTAACTCCCTTCAGACCTAAATGGGCTTTTTTCTTCCCACAGGAGGCGGAGGGGGCTGGGACCAGGACAGGACCCCGAGTGGGTCAGCAGGCACTGATTACGCTGGTTAGTCTCACGTGGGCCCCCACCCATCCACCAGCCACCCTTTGACCCTGGAGCTGCATTCAAACCTCAGGGGACAGGGATTTACACCTTGCTGGAGCAGGAGTGTCTGTGTGCTGTCCTGGAGTTAAAGTGACCCTGATACTGCTGGCCATGGGTACCCTGGCTCTTCTTGCTCAGATACAGCATGGCTGTACTCTTTCTGGGGCTGGGGGAAGTGTTTATTACTGCCCTGTTTGCCATCCCTGCCTGCTGCCCTTTCCTGACAACGGACTTGAGTCCCCTATCAAAATAAATGTGGGCTGCTGCTATGGAAATGAAATACCAATTTTGTATTAAGTCTTCAATCCCTTGCTGAAAAAGGGCCTGATTTGTGCTAATTCCTGTGGTAATTGTAAATGGAGAGAAACCCTGGATGCAGAGTGAAAATGAGTAAGCCTAGATGATAGGCCAGAGAAGGGAAGGAAGCTGCAGTTGGAGAGAGCACAGTGACTCACCATTTACTACCTACTGGCTACAAGTATACTCATAGGTAAAATAACTTTGTTTTCTGTGTGGGTGCTAAGAAAATGTATTGCAACATCAAAATTGTCTTGTGTGCATTGTCTCAGTGGGCTGTACTTGGCACTAAACTGCAGTGAAGGCAGGTCTTGTCTTACCTGTCGAATGTTGGGCAGTGTAAATGGTAGTTCAATTAATATACTTGCTTTTGTTTCAGAGACAAGTACCTGGTTTATCTGATATACGTACATCACATAGAACAAGTTCCCAGGGCTGTGACGTTTGGGCTGTGGCTCTGCAATTAAATCCTCATCCTGCCTAAAAAAACTTCAAAAAATAAACCAAAACCCATCCAATGAAACTCTTTAGATGGAAGCCTTGTGATAATCTTGTTATACTTCATGTATGATAGTCTGATTATTATTATTAAACAGTTCTTCTGGATAGCCCACAACTTCTACCAGAACTTAGTAGACCTTCCACAAAGATCTTGTCTTGATCTAAAGAATTGCCATGGAGAGGAACCTGATGTGCTTGATCGAATTTTTGTTGCAGCTTTATCTGGTAGATCAAAGAGCCATTTTATCCTACATGATAAGTGTCTTAATATTTTCATTTTCTTCTGCATATTTTGTGGTAGTTGCAACACCATAGTTGTGTTGGGTGGTACATGGTTATTCTTGGTCCCCTTTAGGTCACGCCTTATGATTCTCAGCTCATTCAGAGTCAGTCTTCCAAAATAACTCTTCTCATTCTAGTAGTATGTGCTGCCAGCTTGGATAGAGGACCTCTTGTCTTCTGTATAACTGTATTGAATTCTGAGTAAAAAGGGATGATATTTAGTGGGAGATCCAGAAAAACTGTACAATTTCCCTGTCTCTATAATAAGCAATGTCACAGATCTGTCTTCTATAACCTTTTATAACAGTGGTTTTATTTTGTCCTGTGAGCTCCATAGCTAAGATGCAAGTAATCTATCAATTGCAAAAATAAAATTAGAGGTAATTTAATACTTATATTGTCTTGCTCTTTCTCTGTGCAGCACAAAGTAGACCTTGAACACTCACTCACCAATTATTTTTGCTTTTCTTGCTGTTTCAGCAGCTCTTCTTCTAAATTAGATATTAGGTCTTAGATAAACAAGTACTGCACTTCTATATCTATATTTCCTACTCTTACTTTCCTTTGGTATCTACCCATTAATACTGCTTCCCTCACCAACTCCAGCCAAAATGATCTGGGCTAGCATAAATGTGTTTAACATTGGATCACCCCAGCTGGATCAGGCTAGGAAGAAAATGTGTGGCTTTGGCTTATCAGAAGGGATGTTGGACTCTTGCAACTCAGGAAGAAAAGCAGCAGGTGGTCAAAGGCAGGCAGAGGCAGCTTCAGCTGCAAACAGGGTGTTATCAGAATGTGCCTTAATTCATGCCTATAAAAGTTATAAGCATTAGATATAAAAGATACCTGTATGAACACAGAAATGCCTTGAAAACTCATGTGTCCTAAGAAACACAAATACAAGACATAATAGGGATACACGTTTGGGTAGTATAAGAATACTTCTATAGACACACAGATGTATCTCTTTAGAGGGAGAGATATGTTTAAGTAGAAGGTATATTTTTTGTATATTTTGTGCCACACTGTTTTCCTGTATAAGACTAAAACATGTCGAGGCCATACACCCCTGCAAAGGCTGGTTCCCGTAAGGCAGAGGAATGTGTGGTCTCTCGGCTTTGATTTGATTTCCATGAAAGGATTTACAAGTCTAAAGCCGCAGCTGGGAGGATGTCATCCGTCCTGGAAGATTCATCGGTAGTTCACCCAGATAAGCTATCAAGATGAAGATATGCAGCTCATCACCACTTTCCTGGACGCTGACAAGACCTTCATCCATAATTCATCCAAACCTGGGAAGGACATTGTTTTCGGCTGGGACAACCAAAAGACTCACTTGAATAACTTTGGACTTTTGGACTTTGAATACTGAGTTGCCCCCAGCTAATTAAACTGTATAAAAACCCACTGCTCCTGGACAGCGGGGTGAACAGTGCTATCCAGACACTCTGTCAGTTAGCCTGTCACCCAGCTGCCGACACCCGGGCTCGGAGCTGTTTCTCTTTATTGTGGCTTATTGTCCAGAATCTATGCCAAAATCTTCATTTAATAAATTAATTTTATTTTAATTTGGAAATTGGCTCCTCGCATTTATAACACAGGGTGAGCTATGACTGCAGTCTCGGTTCACTGAAGATAAGCCTCTCCAAATCATCATTCTGGCTCCGATTTTACTTATTCCAGCCAATGTGTGCCAGACCAGGTGATATAATGCTCTAAGAATATCAAAACCGTCAATCAGTATAGAGCTGGCACAAGCATAGCTTGACTATTTGCATCAAATTCATATTGCCAGATAGGGTCAGCAGCTGAGAACAGGCCAGGCATTAACAAAAAACTCCAGGCTTTATAGTGCCACAGAAATATCATTTCCATCCTTCTGTAATTAAAGGTCAAAAGAGATGCCAAAGCCCTTTGTCACAGGGCACTTTAAACTTGAGCAACTTACACTTCTATGTATTCCTTACTTTACTCTAGAAAAGCTCTCTGCTCAGCTGTGGAAGGTAAACCTTACATGTCTAGGATAATTTTGTAGGATTCATCTGTGTTACTTACTGGAGACTTTACAGGACACAGCAAAAGAGAAACACTAAAGATATATAGCATTTAATATTCTAGTTGAGGAATACTGGGTTTTTTGCTTTTATCTAGGGTCTATACATACATAAGTATGTATGTCTGGGCTTGAATCTGCTTAAGCTGTCTTCAGAAATGTGAGAACTTCAAAGAAAATTCTGTGTTTATTAGGAGGTCTTGCACTGGAATTTGTTCAATATTTCTGAGTAGTGAAAGATTCTAAAAATAACAGTGCAACTTGGGTTTCATCTGTAATTAAGTGTCTTACTTGGTGAAAATTAAATACTCCCTTGGGGAAAGAGGATTTTAAATCAGCCTTGGCTTGGATAACACATAGTAAGAAAGCAGATTGTGGTGTCACAACCCATGTCCAAATGCAGGGTGATACTGTCCATCATGGAACTTGGATTTTTGAGGCCTCCAAACTGCGTCATGGACTTCAAAGTCCTTTGTTTCCTGCTCCAAGCTTTCAGGTATAACCTTTCATCCCTTTCTTTCCTGTAGAAGTACAACTTTCTCTTTTGGTTCTGATTCTCTAATGTGTGCTTCTTTATTGAAAGCTCAACTGAAAGAAGGCGGCTTTGTAATTCAATACTTTCAAACTCTACGTCTTCAAAACAGTTTTGTTGCAATAAACCTGCAAAAGTATACATTCACTTCTGTAGTGTTCTGTTTTCGAGTTTATTTGATTGTTCTATTTTATTAAGGCATTTCTGTGTTAATTAGTTATAAAATGGTTTGCCCCTGTGTACCCCCTGCCCTTCCCAGAGTGGATCCTTCCCTGAGCCCCTTTGTCCAAGTTTTCCCTCGGTTTCCCCTGCCTGTCAGACATGTCAATCACCCTTCTCCCCACCACTTCACCTGCCAATCTTCCCTCTGTCTTTGTCTGTCACCTCAGCCCTGCCCTGATTCTTCAAGAACCTTCTGTATCAATCACCAGAGCTTTCACAGGTAATTCGTCCATTAGACCCTCTTTCCAACCCTAAATTCTCCCATTTGCCCTTTGCCGCCCCTCATCCCTCCCCCAAAATACCCCTGTTGGTCACCCTAGGTTCTATCCCCCAGGTAATCACCCCCTTTATAACTCCATCTCAGGCTTAGCTTGAGGTCACTCGCCGCTGCCTCTTTGGAGGAAAGGAAGAATAAAAATCCTCTGAACATTACAGCCGGGACTGACCCTTCCTTTGCTCTTGCCTCTGACTGCACACAAACAGAAGCGCTGCATCAGCAAGCCGAACCACGCACCTGGCTGTTTCTCTCTGCCGCGTGCTGGCGAGTCTCTGACCCCAGCACGCTGGTGCCCGCCGCTCCGCAGCTGACCAGGAAACGCCACGCGGGCGCGTGGGTGGGCGAGAGAAACGCCACACACTGCAGCATTCAGCTTGGGGGCAGAGCAAGTAGTGGGGTAATCATACAGGGAGGGCAGAACTGCAATTCAGTGTGAGGGCCAAAACAAAGTCTGGCATCAAAAGGCAAAGAGGACTTAAGCTGCAGGGAAAGCCCCTCTGTACATGGGGAAGATGGAGGGTCTCAGTGCCTGTATTTCAAGAAAATGAATTCTGAAATGTCACATATGACAGCCTGGCGCATTAGCAGCCACTGGCTCTTTGAGGGCCCCAGATAAGTGACTACCCCTTGAATTTAGAGCTCTGAGAGATAGGATGGCTCAGTGGTAGGACTTCGGGGACATTATTTTTTGTCTTCAGCTTAGTAGCCCTTCCCTGGTAAGAAGACATCAGGACTTACAGACATCAATCTAGAAAGGGGGGAAAGGGACAGGCTAGGAAAAAGCCATTAAAGATGGAATCTACATCAGGTAAACATTGTTTAGAAAATGTATGTAGTTAAACTACACTTGGAAAGTTACCCTTGCCCTTGAAATAAATAGTTGAGGTCACATAATTGAATCAAAGTAGTTACTAATCTTTACAAAGATCACTGCCAAATAACAGTGTTTCTCTAAAAGTGCTGCTGTAATTTCCTTTAATGGTTTTTCTTTAGCTGCGTCTAATAATATTTAATGTTTTCTTCAACTAGAATTTTCCATTGTTGTTAACAGCAACTCACCTCAGAGGAGGGAGCTTTACTGTAAACAGTGCTCCAGACAGCTACTAACATTTAAAGCAGTCCAACCTCAAAGCAGGGCTCTGTGACCTCCTCTATAAAACACCAGCAGCTGTCTGCACCCTGTTTACTCCAGCGCACTCTCTGCTGCTTCTGGCTGAGCTGCTGCTACTGTTCGTCTGCACTTAAAATAATCAGGACAGGCATTAGGGAGTAACTACTTTGGTATAAGCCTAGAGTTATTACAAGCCTAGATTCACACCAAGAGCCATTTCAGCATGTCCAAGTGTAGTAAATTTCCACTCATAGAAAAGCACTTAGCATGGGAAAGAAAATTCAGCAAATGCTTCTTGATGTGGATGGTCTCTGCAACATTCTTGTTGCTGGGAGTCAACTTACTCTGAAAGAGTTTGAGGGATGAACACTGACAACCTACCACTGAGGACAACAGAAATGGCTATGAGCTGCTAAATATTTATTGCTTGTGTACTCCTCTAACCTAACTGCAGTGAGATGCAGAGCTCAGACTAATTTCCAAGTAGGCAGGCCTTTAGCATGTAGCTCAGATCTCAGAGGAATGAATGAAGTAACAAAGGCATGAATCAATAGACTCAATCAGGATCTAGGGGGGGACCCAGGAAGCTCTCATAAATTAGATACTCCAAAAACTGGTAATTAGAGGGAAGGAAGGTCTTAGCAGCACCAAAGTCCAGAGCCCTGTGCCTGGGGATAGGTGGCAAGGAATTGCTTTTGTACCTACGTTAACTTTGCCTGTTAAAATCTGTGAAGGGTAGTGCTCAAAGTAGAATGAAAGCACCTTGAAGAACGTCCATAGGTCTATGGGACCTGATGAGATGCATCCCAGAGTTCTGAGGGAATTGGCTGATGCAGTTGCTAAACCACTGTCCATGGCACTAGAAAAGTCAGGGCAGTGAGGTGAAGTCCCAAGTAACTGGAAGTAGAGAACTTTGCATCCATCTTAAAAAGGAGTAGAAAGGAGGAACTGGGAACTACCGACCTGCCAGCCTCAGCTCTGTGCCCAGGAAGATCATGGAACAGATCCTCCTGGGAGCTGTGCTAAGGCAACAGAGTCATTTAGCAGTAAAAAAAAAAAAAAAAAAAAAAAAAATTTTTAGGTCTTTAAAATTCAGCCCTATTGAAAGCTTTCATTGACTGATTAAAACTATCCTGTGTGTACCTAATTCTTCTTGAGACTGCCTATGGTGATTGTCTTAAAAACTTCAACAAATGGAGAAAAATGTGTGGATTTCCTAGGGCAGCTGATCTCTGAAATGGGAAGAGAAACATGAGAGGCATGTACATAGGTGACATGCATGTTCTTGCTTCAAGAACATGCAAGCAAATTAAAAATATCAGTTCAAGGAACTGAATTTTTTTTAGGATTCATCATAGCATCCACTAAAGTGACTGTAACACTTGATTACCTACTTCAAAATGCCAACACTTCTCAGCCCCAGGAAGGAATATCTGTGCTTCCACAAAATCAAATTCCAAGTTCTGCTTTGTGTGAAAAACTTTACCTGAAGCTTCAGGACTAGTATGTCAGCTAAAATTGGCACTCATTATTCCCATCACAATCCATAATCATCCCACAGAGAAAACTGCAGTTAGCATCCTTGTCAGTCTCCAGACATGCTTGTATTAGACCTGCCCATCTTCCCTGCCTTCTTGTAGCTAACTAGTGAACAAGGAAGGAGGTCAGGAGGAAGTTTTCATTTCTGTTCCTTACTGAAGGTCTGACTCAGCCTAAGACTACTCTGCTAAAGAATGCACTTTGAGAGAAAAAACCCTCCCATGTTTCTAATCTCTTTCTAGGGCTCTGAAAAGAGTTTAGATAGAGCCTCAACTTATATCTAAAATCTTCTGCAAGTTTTTAAGCAACTATGATAAACTTGCATAAAGGATGATATGCTGGTATGCTGGATCTATCTGCTTCCTATACTGTATACTTAGGTCGTCCAAATCAATGTGAGGCTCTACAAAATCGTTCATCAAACTTTAAAAGACAGCAAACAAATAACCTGTCTATTCGTATGTATTACACTTGCAGATTGCATCAGATTCTTCCATGAAAAGTTTCTGTGAAACACCACAGAGTGAGAGTCAGGGGCCACATTTACAAGAGAAATTCTGATATTCCTTGCAATAAGAGTGATCAAATATTGTGCAGCTTCTTCGGCCATATGGTCAAATCTCTCTTCTTAGAGATTAAGTCTTTGAGCAACTTGACCACAAATAGCCCTGCTTTAAGAAAGAGGTTAAATCTGATGACCTCTGGAAATCCATTCCATCTAAAATTATTTTAGATTGTATGATTCTGTTGCCAGAAAGTTTAGATCAATGGCTGGCAGGTAGATATAAGAGCAAAGAAAATGCAGGCAAGGATATAGAAAACAAGAGAATATTACAGGAGAAACTGAGAAAGGCAAAGAGCAGAAGGAACCCACAGCTGTGATATATATTACTGTATCCCCAAAGGAGCCTTGGGACGGCAATATGCTGAGGTATGGCTAAGCAGCTATGAGCTGTGGGCAGCAGAGCTCCCAGGGGTCTTGGACTCCTACAGTTTCTGTCTTCTGTGCTGTCTGGCCAAAGCTTTTTCAGCACCACATTCCCTCCCAGTCTTTTCCAGTCTTTTCTTCCCTCTGTGACCCTGTCCTCTAGTACAACCTCAGTGGGTTTCTAGCAGCAGACTTGTGCCTGCACTGCACCGGGCCACCTTCTCAATTTTTCCTATTTATAGTTAATGGTAAGACACAAAATTGCAGTATTTAAAATGCATTTGTATATCCTTGCATGAGTTTGATTGTATTTTGTTCAAGGCAGAAGTGAATTTATCCCCTAGTTGTGTAGTAATCATTTCTCCCTGAGAAATCTCCATCAATTGGATATTTCTGTAGGAGCTAGTGCAGCCATGACCACCACCAGATTTCTCTTAAATAGCTTCCAGTTAAGTATTAGCTGTCACTTTAGGCAAGCTGAATACTTTTACTCCGAAATAATTTCTGCTGAGTTACTCAAATTGTTTCCGTACCTGTTCACTCCTTCCTACATGCCCTTATTGCATCCTTTGCAGAAATCCTAGGAGTGCTGATGCAAGGAAAGTATGGAAAATTAAAAAAAAAAAAAAAAAAAAAACCCAAAAAAAAAAAACCTTAGTAATGGAGGAGCTTATCAATTTGACTATGTGGTTCAGCTACACCCTGCTGTCTCAGATTTGACAGATAACAGCTTCAAAAGCACAAATTAGGTCTTCATCAGATTTCCAGCTTTGACCATTATCACATCTAGAAAATACATGGACTCAAATTTTAAGCTGTTCCCATTTCAATGAACATGTGTTCATTCTGCAGCCTTTAGCCCATCAACTTTGAGAAAATTCAGATGGGGCCAACAGTCCAGCAATGGGATTTTTAACTCTCTATTTGGTGGGAAGACATTTGCCCTTTCAAAAGATTCAACTCTCCCCCAGGTGCACAGTTTTCTGTAATAATGTTTACAATTCTTGTAGCATGCCAGATGGTCTGTATCAGGCTCATCTGTGTTTCTTGGCTTGGAAATGTACACTGTAAATAACTTCAGGGATTTTTCTTTCTTATTCCTGAAGCAGGTTTATCCTTTGGCTGTAAAATCAGTTCCTGGGCTAATTCAGCTGCCAAAATACAATTTTTGCATACAGTCTCTGCACCAAGCAACACAAATTTTTAATAGTCATTTAAAAACAACTCCCAGCCAGTCTACCAGTATAGCAATTTCCCTTCCATCAACAGTTTTCAAAGCATCTGTGGCAAAACACAGTCGTTCACACAGAGAGGCAACTCTAATTTGAGCATAAGAAGGTACTTTTAAAACCTCTGGAAATGTCAGTTAGAAAGTTATTCCCTTGAATAATAGCCCAGTTCTGCTTTATTTCTTGACTCTATCTGAGTGCAGTGCATTTTAGGGCTGCATCCAGATATCCTATGCTAAATAGCAGTCAGGATAATACACATATGTAACTGTTAACAACCGCATATACACCAGTCTGCAAAATTTGACTGCTCAGGTTTTTGAAAATCCTGTCTCAGATCTAGCTGTGTTTAATCACTCTTGCCCATACTGTCAGGTGTTTTCACAGGAATATCTTCAGATATTTCAGTGCTGCTGGGCATACTTGCCAGCTTTTTTCATTCTCCAGAATTAAGAGAAACTCTTTGTTCAGAGGCAGTGGAGGCTATTTTGGTTTCCTCTTATGGCTCCTTTTTTGTTGCATCTGGAATTTCTTATTACTCCTGATACCCAGGTCTTCTCACTTTCACAATATAATAACTACTGCAGGATAACCACCCAATCTCAGTAAGCTCCCTGTCTGCCTTATCCATTCTTGTTGGCTGAAAAGGGTTTTACTGTGACAACTTTTCATCTCAGGCAGCTGTTGTTACATTTCTTCATCACAGCACAGTTTTACTTTGTCGGAGGTTTTGTGGCTGTGGAAAAATGGCTGGGGGTAAAATCAGAGAAAATCTAAAGGCTCTATTCATATCCTACCAGAAGTTATAATGGTATGGAAATTATAGGATAAAATGCAGTTGATGATCCCTGTAAGGAATGTGGTCGGCATGCTCGAAACCTATTCCATAATGATTCCCCATACACACAATCTGCAAGCATAGCACCTGCTAAGGGGAATGGAACGAAGGGTGGAGCAGAGTGGAGACACTGTGGCTAGGCTCTGTAGAAAGGAGGGGAACTGGATGGTATTTTTCAGCTCATGAACTGCATAGTACCTGTCAGCCAGGGGAGACAGGACAAGATGTCTTGCTGCTGAGCCAACAGCTGTGAAGAAGCTGCTCCCCTCAGATGAACTTGGTTCATTGGAACCTAATTGTAGTGTTAACACACACCTCCACCCTCACTGAGTATGTGCTCTATATTTTATTGACTCTTAAGTAGTGAAGCAACAGAATTTTACACCAAGCAGTAACAAATGTACATATGACTAGGCCCACTCAAGCTCCACCTAAACATAAAGAAATAGTATAATACTAAGTTGAGAATGGGAAAAATTTAGAGAAGACTCCATTGTAACTGCTGGGATCGGCTGACTGACTGAACCTGTCTTCTTGCCCATAGGAGTGCCCATTGGATAAGAACCATGATCTATGCATGCTGAATACTTTTAGTGGGGATCAGAGCTTGTCTGTTTTGCTTTGAATATGTTTTTGCAGTTAGATACTACCACTGACTATCCTCAAATCTTTACCTGCCACAATTTTCTATTAATAAAGAGAGTTATTCCATAAACTTTTAGTGTGAGTCCTTCATGGGTGCTGGCAATTGGATTAGCCTACACCAACCCTGAACGTGTTCAAGGAGTACTGTCATTAGTTTTGGCTGTAATACTATTTTTGCTGTGTATAGTTGTCTGGAAAACTAGATTTTGAGGATAGCGAATAAATAGACTGGATTTATTCTTTTATTCTATTCATAATATGACAATGCAATTCCTCTTGGCTCATAATCAAGGTACAGAATGGCCATGGTCCCAAGCTGATGTTAAATATACCACAACAGTTGGGATTCCACACAAAAGTAAGGCCAGCCTGAACTTTGCTGTTATGGTTGTACATGAAGATTAATTTTATCTCACAAGTGAATGGGATGGAAAAGGAGCTCATGACAACCATGATATTTCTGAAACATCAGCACTCCAAGCAATGCCCGAGGAAGACGTAAAAATAGGTCTACTCATGAAAAACCCACTGAAATTTAAGTATACCACACTGATTATACTAAACCAAGTAACAATAAGAAATCCTGCTACAATTTTACTTTTATACAGCATGTGTTTGCATTTTGTTTATGGGGAAGAGGGGGTGTAGAACTGTCACTTGATTTCCTAATTGTAGAACACAAACTGTGAAATTTTTGCACAATGGGGTGCCCATGGATAGAAGAATATGTTCTTGTAGACCTGTCTATGCCCGGCCTAATTAATTTGCAATGGCACTGCAATATGACATCCTCTTTTATAGGCTAGAACGGATCATCACAGATAAGAGTGAAAATCAATGCATCCCATCTCTAAAGGGAATGAAAGGCAACACCACCTCGATAGGATGCCTAATTCAAAGTAACGCTAAATGCCTGACAACAGTTGTCACATATTTGCGAGCTATGTCCAGGAAATAAGTGTTGTAAACTATGATGTAGAGAAAAACATCGTACCTAGCTGCTCTTTTAAGAATGAGTGCTGGCATATCTTGAAAATATCCCATCCAATACTTGTGATGTGTCTTTGGACAGACCCCAACTCTTGTTTGAGCTTCGGCCTTCAATCAGAAATTCTTGTTGAAGAGCCATATTTAACTACTCAGCCTCCTGTTGAACTGTCTCCTCATGTCTGCAACACTTATTCCTACTTAACCAAAAACACAGGTCAACAGCAACTGTTATTCCACCCAACATGGTTCCTCAAGTAAGTTGAGCTGTTAATGGAGAATAATGTTTCCACAGTCCAACCAGCTTGCTCCTGAAAACCTCCTATTCAGTATGGACAGCATGGTTGCATAAACAAACCCTCCCTTCTTCCAGGCAAACCAGAAGGGATGTGACTGGCATTCTGGGAGCAGGATTGGGAGCTCTAAATGACATAGACTCTGAGGTATCAATGAGCAAACTTGTCACAATAACTAGTGACCTGAATAAACTGAAACACCCTCTACAATCTTCCCTTTTGGTTTGGAGTACTAATCAATGGTTTCTAACAGACATATTAACTCAGCGGGAGGGAATTAATGAAAAAGATCGTCAATTTATCACAGATGTACTTAGCATAGTTTGAAACAATGTTTCTTTAGCTCTTAGTTGTATCCAAGCTCAACTGTGGATGCAATCACAGCTCCAGTCACAAGGGAAGGTGAAGAAGGTACCTTACCTGTTGAAGTTCAAAAGGTAATTTGGGATAACATTATTCAATTTGAAAATAAATCCCAGTCCTGGTGGTATCTAGGCAATTTTACCTATGATGCCATCCACAGCACAGCCACAGTTTTCATTTTACCAGTCCACAATACTTCAGTATATAAAATATACTCGGTCATTGCATTAGGATTAAATCACAACGGAACTGTACTCTGTCCTCTGGAGCATGGAGTATGGGCCCAAAAAGATGAAAGTAAGTGGCAGACTATCAATATTAATGCTTGCATTGTATGAGAGCAAAAAGGATTCAGTTGTGAAAGTAGCACCATCAAAAGCTCAAGACGTTTGTCTTGATACTGAACAAAATGTTTGTTATTTTTAGATTCATCCTAATAAAAACCTGGAAACTGTACTTATGCATATTGGTAAAGGATGTAGTTGTAGGAGAACCACTTGTGGTTTTGTGTTTGTAAATAATGTTACAAGTAATAATGATACAAATAATCACTCTAATATTTGTGCTTACAGATTTGTCGATATTACAAATATTCATTGGGCTGTAAAAATTGATAGTATATCCAATCTAATTATACTCTGATTCGAGGTTTACAGCCTACTCCCCCTGGTATAAACCTCACACTGGTAAAGAAACTGTCATAACACAATGACCTGAAATGTTTGCTGAAGCAAGCCCAAGAGAATGGACAAAAACTTTTTGATTTCTGTCTATCACAACATGGAAGAAACACATTGTGTGACGGAGCAGGTGAAAAAGATGGAGAACACTGATGGTGGGACACTCTTTTTGGATGGTCACCAACAGCTACCGGATTTCTCAACCTAGTGCTTCACCCTGTTGCCATTTTGTTGATACCAACCCTTTTGCTTTTTGTACTAATAATTGTAGTGTATGTTTAAGTATGGATGATTATGAAACAATTAGCCTATCAGCTACGCCCACTAATACTAGGCTATCCAAGTGTCCATGTCTAGTAAGTTTCCACTCATCAACATAGCCAGTGGTTCATCTGGTTCTATACTTACAGACTGACTAGTGTGGACAGTACATAGGTTTGCCTGGAATCAACTGTTGCAGATGTATGTTGGTGATCTCTTCCATTGGGGTTGTATTACTAATCCCAGGTACATTTCCAATGTCATTGTATCTTCTTGACTTTGTTTATTTTATTTTTTTCTGCCTGTCTTTCCATCACTGTAGGTAGCTACAGTGCAGTTCTTGTTTTCTCTCAATGACTGCCAGAATGGAAATATTCCGGAAATAGAGTTCAGAATCCAATTCCTAGAACACCGAGGCACCTAAGCTTCAGTTTTCCTTATTAATATCCCCTTTACTAGTAGTTCAGCATCAGAATAGCACATCGGTTTTGACAGCTCCTCTCTTCCCCTTTGTCCTGTGGTTTACACAGTGGAATAAAGGAAAAAAACAGAGGCAACAATGCTAAAGGGAACCTAAGCAACAAAGCACCAGCATGGGAGGGAAATAAGAGGGATTTTGCTGCAGGGGAAACAGACTTATGGCAGGAATGAGTCCATGTGCTTCAGTGATGATGGCTGGAGTTATTTTCAGCAGAGCTGTTTCTCACATTACTTCTCCTTAGCTATTTAGCCATCAGGGAGCAGCAGCCCGTCAGAGTCAGCGCTCTCCTGGGTTGTTATGAAAACAGAAAATGCCATCATTAATTTTTCTCTTTGGGTGAAAGAAGTGTTCAGTAAATAGTGTCTCCACCTACGGCAAATTTTATATTATGTTGAGAGGTAACCATCACTCTCGTGTTTTCTTTCATTGATTCACAGTATATTAAACAGGAAAACCAGTAGCAACTTATATAGCACCTTTCATTTGATGAATCCCAAGGCTTTACAGGGATAGTTTCCCCTCCTATTGAAGCACAATCTTACAAAGAACCCAGCAATCTTATAAATAGTATAGGGCAGAAGATGGAACACAAAAGTGCCGAGTCTAAACTAGGCTAGCAATTACATATTTGTTTATTGAACAGATCTTAGCAGTGGGCAGAATTTGCAGCCTCAGACACAGATCTTCTGAATAACCCAAGAAATCCAACCCATCCAATTCTGAAATTGTCCTACAGAAATCCACACAATGATTTAAAGTTCAGACTCCACAGTCCGTTTTACTGAAACTGCTATTAAATGATCTTATGTTTATTGTGTTTGTGCTGCCTCTGATTTAAGCTGGGAAATGGCATAAACTCTAGTAATGATGTTGAAATAGACAATTGTCCACTAGGGATCAGTCACACCATTGTGCTTACTTGCAAAGACTTTGTGCTTAAAATGAAAAGACACTAGGTAACATAAAGTAATGCATTTGTGGAAACAGTAGCTCATAGCAATGAGCTAGTGGTGGCAGAGGTAGATGAAAAACCAAAGCTCGCAGCCAAAATCTTGAATAGATATAAAATAAAAAATGTAATTAGCTCCTAATCCTTGCCTTAAAATTAGAGGAACTCCCGTGAAACAAATTGTAAGCTTGCCTGAATAGGTTTACTTGTATGGCATTGATTGCTCATTGTATTCTGGATAGTTTGTAGCATAAAATTTAGTGTTAGGAACTGCAGAAATGATGACGAGGTAAACGTAGGAAATAAAAACTACAGATAAATTTTTATTCATCTCTAATAATTATGACAGATCTACTGTCATCATTACATATAAATTATTTATTTTATTCAATTATTTCTAGTAAGATAGAAAGCCAAAAAGGAGAGACACATCAGAGGAAAGAAGAGCCCATGTAATCATAAAAGCTGAAGATGTCAGCTTAGGTCAAAAAAGCTAGAAATAGGAAGAGAAACTGCTTCATATTCTAAATAAGTAGAGATATTTTGTCAGAGATGCAGAGCTGAAACCCTGATTTCTTCTGTTTTGTACTGCTCTGCAGGGCCTTCATTATCTGTAGCTGAATGAAAACTAATATTTTTGTAGTCCCTTCCAACTGAAACACTCTTTTCTTCTCTAATAGCAACAGACAGCCATGAAAGCTGCCCATGGCAATTTAGGAGGATGAAGTGGTTGTTGCCAAGATGTGCCTCACAGGCTGCTGGGACTTGGAAAGCTGGTGAGTATGGATAACTACCAGTAACTTCAGGTCATTTGAACTGCTTTTTACAACATGCCTTATAGGTAATTCACACAGGAGTTCTTGGTTCTTCTCCAGAACCACTGAAGGGATTTGTGTTATTTTTACTTGCTGCCATCTTTCTGTTTCTTGGCTGCCAGGGTGGGCACATGGCCAAAGATGTTGGGTCTCTGCCTGACAGACTCATGTGGCTGAGACTGTCTTGTCCAGGTAAAGTCTCCACAAGTCACTGGGAAGTAGGAATGTTGGGACTTAGACTTTTTCTCAGGCTTAAATGTTTGGCAGAACTTTCAGGCTTGGACTGGGAAGCTGCAGGTGTGGAGTTGAACTGGTAGCATTCTATACAGATTGAGGGCTTTTGGGCAGCTGCTTGTCAGATTTGTAGGGAGAATACAGTTCTCCACTTGTCCTTCTTTCCGAACAGCTCAACAGACATGAGAATAGATACCTCATTTGGACCTTGCTAAAAGGGATATCCCAGTATGTACTGCTAGTCTTCCCTTTGCTTGTGCTGGCAGTAGATAAGGATATGGCTCTGCACAAACCTCTTGCATTACTCAAACCCCAATTTGTTGGATTCTTCCACTGCAAATTTTTTTAATGTTAATTTTTTATTAACATTAACAAAATTTTTACTGTCAATGTTTTAATGTTAACAATTAATCTTAGAGGGTGTGAGGGGAAGTTGTTTACATCTAAATTCAAACCCTTTAGGATCCATGCAGAGCACAGAAAGTTCCAGGCGGCTGAATTATAGCACTTCAAACCTTTTTTGTATGCTATGAATAAAGAGGTATCGTGGTCTGTTTGATCATCCTGCCTTAGCCTGCAGTTGTTAGAGCTAGCTATCTGTCACTGAAAGGATTTCTTTTAGCAACATCTTGCTACAGCCGAATTTATTATTGAAGTATTTCTCTTATTATTGTGCTGTGCTCCTCCAAGCCAACAAAGTAAAATTGCTAGCTTGAAGACTATAAATTGGTTTTAAAATAACACCTGCAGTACTTGAGATAAAACAGGGTAAGAGCTGATTATGCTTGGAACCAAGAGGGATTCCAAAAGGCTCAGGAACATATTTCTGCTACTTGGCAAATATAAAAATTTTCATCTTCCAACTGAAAAAATCATCAGTAACCTGCTGATGAGTAGCAACACATGACTTTAGGAGCCTGAGCAACAGTACCTTCACTCTGGGAATCTGACTCAGCTTCTACCACATCCTGTGCTGTGGAACTGAAATTTGAAGTACTGCTGCCATCTGCAGGGGTACAATTTGATGTCGTTTCCATGCTTTATTGCTGAGCTTGTCAGGAACAGAATATTCTCCAGAAATTTGCCCATCAGACGTCAGACTCCATAATGATGGGTTTTTGCCGTGTACTGTCCTTTCATAGGTGCCAAAGGCCAAACACCTCCAAACCAAAGTTTCAAAATATATTTCAAAGGGATTCTTTCAGTCTACAATCATAATGAAATTGCCATGTGTTATTGTATTTCCCCCTTTATAAAGTGCATCTCTCCTGTAAACTTATTTCTAGTACTACAAAATAGACTGCTATGAGGTCAATATGAAACCCTGTAAATCTGATCAAACATTGAATTTATATTTCCTTTTCCACAATGGGAGGTGTGATTGCTTATTAACATGCAAACGTACTGCCCTGCAGCTAATTCTAGTCTTGCATGTGCTCATGGACTTGTTCCACATATACATGTATTTTAAAGAAAGCATATTGCACCATGAAGAAGAATATGGGTTGAAGGAGGGATAAAATTTGACTGGAGTAGACCCTGTAAGACAGTATTTGTTAGATACTTGGTGGCTAGGTGAACTGATCTAAATCCAGCTTATTAGAAAGGTTGGTACTGGTAGTGCATATAGCAAGATGCAACTCATACTACCTATAACAAAAGCAACTGGAAACATTGGCATGAGAATTGCAACTGTGATCACGTTGAGGCAGAGGGAACTTGAAAATTGGAGAGAAAAGGGATGTATTGAGTATTTGATGTTGAAATTGCATGTAAATCAGTTATAGAGTTAGGTGTGAACCTGTAGGATACTAGAATGTGATTAACAGCTGCACATACTGAAAAGGCACAAAGATCACTGGGCCTGGGGCAGGCTCAGCAGCACAGTTCAGGACTATAAGATGTGCTACATCTTATAGAGAGTTAAGGATGCTAGGCATGAAGTCCTTCCATCCCTGGAACTACAGAACTTGGCAAAACTTCCTCATCAGAGTTCTTCTAGGCATTCATAAAAGAGATGAAAAGTAATGAGGTCAAACACTGGGATGAGTATGAGTTGCAAATATGACCCCATTGTGTCTGAGTTGTGAAGATGTAATAAATGATGGAGAGCCCCCACTTGCATGGCAATTAAAAACACTTCTAGCTTTGTATCTGTTTTCATACTGTGGAAGTGATGGTTGAAGAGATCCCATTTTTCCTATCTTGAACAACAAGCACAGAAGACAAATGAACTACTGACTCCATATAGACCGCTTGCCATCTAACAGACTGTTTTGCTTCTTATTTGAGGAGTTTAGTTTCAGGTCATTTTGTGTCTCCTCCTGATATTTTCTGAAAGGATTCTCCATCTATTGTACATTCAGTACAAGCATACTTTCATATCAGAGACAATTGTTCAGGATAGGAGGAAAAAGATTTCGCTTTCCTTGTACTGAAAACAGAATTAGAAAGCAAGTCTCACCTCCAAATTTTTCTTTCATAACTGTGTTTTTCTTCTTGAAATGGCCTTATTTAATATTTATTTAAATTTATTTTTATAATTTTATAAACAACAGCAGCTTGTGACTGTGACAAACTTGAGCTATAAGAATGCTTGAAGTTAAAAAGGCTTTAGAAGCTCATGTTAAGGAGTAATTCCCAGCTCTAAATCTCTGTGATGAAATCACTAGGCACTGCAATCTTGAACTGCTGAACAAACTTGGTAACAAATCTCATAACCCTTCCCTGTTTACCGGAAATTGTTTAACTTACTCAATAACTACTTGGACAAAAGGGCAGATGCGTCCTCAGCATCTGGTCACTGATGACACAAAGCTGGGAGCAGTGGCCAGTACCCCAGAGGGCTGTGCAGCCCTTCAGAAGGACCTCAGCAGGCTGGAGAGGTGGGCAGAGTAGAGCTGTCTGAGATTCAACAAAGGCAAGTGCAGGGTCCTGTACCTGGGCAGGAATAACCCCATGGGCCAGCACAGATTGAGGGCTGAGCTGCTGGGAAGCAGCTCTGTGGAGAAGGGCCTGGGAGTGCTGGTGGACAACAAACTGTCTCTGAGCCAGCAGTGTGTCCTTGTGGCCAAGAAGGCCAATGGGATCCTGGGCTGTTTTAGGAAGAGCATGGCCAGCAGGTTGAGGGAGGGGATACTCCACTGTGAGTTAGCAGTGTTCCTGACACTTCACTTCATATTCTCCAACCGGTCACTCATCACCCTGTTTACTAAGGGGCTGCTGGTCTCCTTAGGAAGAGCATCCCAAACAGCTCCTTGTTCAGTAGTCATAGCAGTAAGTCTGGTAGCAAAGGTGTCCAAAAATGGGAATTTCTCAGTGCATGGGATAAATGGCCAGCAGGTCAAGGGAGGGGATCCTGCCCTTCTACTCAGCCCTGGTGAGCCTCACCTGGGGTGCTGTGTCCAGTTCTGGGCTCCTCAGGACAAGAGAGACAGGGAGCTCCTGGAGCAGGTCCAGTGAAGGGCAGCAAGGCAGCATCTCTTATGAGAAAAGGCTGAGGGAGCTGGGCCTGTTCAGCCTCAAGAAGAGATGTCTGAGAGGGGACCTCATCAATGTCTATCCGGAGCTGAAGGGAGGGTGTCCGATGATGGATCCAGGCTCTTCTTGGTGGTGCCAAGCAAGAGGACAAGAGGGAATGGGCAAAAACTGATGCGCAGGAAGTTCCATCTGAACATGAGGAAGAACTTTTTTCTTATGTGGGTGACTAAGCACTGAAACAGGTTGAACAGGGAGGTTGTGGAGTCTCCCTTGCTGGAGATACTCAAGAACCATCCGGATACAATCCTGTGCAATGTGCTTTAGGATGACCCTGCTTGAGCAGGGAGGTTGGGCCAGATGACTCACTGTTGTTCCTTCCAACCTGACCATTCTGGCATTCTGTGAAATATGGTCAATAGAGTTCTGAAATGATTGAAATAAGTACAGCAATGTTACTGAGCCTTCATCATAAAATGTTACCTGAGTTCAAAGCAAGGCCAGACCAGTTTGTCTCTAATATAAATGTAAGTAAAACACTCTTGAAAAAAAGTATATGCTTGCCATTATGTGTGTTTAGATGCCTAGTTGGTGAATTTGCAACCAAAGATGGATGTGTTGCAATTGCACTCACAAGTGTTTGAAAAGAGATTGGATGTACAGGATATTTATTTTCATCCTGCAGTCATCTTGTGCCCTCACTGAAATGCTGCATGAAGACAGATGGGGTTAATTCCTGAATGGGAATAAAAGCCACTATTGAAGTGCAGCTGAAAATACAGCTTGAATTTGTCAGCTGGAGTGCTGTTGTGAGTAACCATACAAATTCAATGCTAGCTTGGGACAAGTGACCATAAGCCATTCTCAATCAAATGAAATTTATGGCAAATGGAAAAACAAATCACAAACTGCCTTCTCTCTTATATAAAATTAAAGGGAATTATTACTCTGGAAGCCATATTAGTTTTGCTTGTCACCCAGAAGATTACCTGCCTCCCTCTTCCAGAAGATAGTGCTCTCTAGACCAACACTATACGTTGATTTTTGTTATTATCTAAGAAGACAAATAATTTTATCTGAGCAACCAAAGCAATACTCTGGGGTTTCTTTAAAACTCAAGTTCTTATCTATGCTAATGCTGCTGCAGAGGGAGAGAAAATTCTTTCTTGCTCTTACAGGAAAAATGTGTTCTTTTTTCTTATCTCTGTTTCATAGTGACATATGCAGAAAAATCTAACTGAAGCTCAAGACTTCTGTATCGACCAGCTGAAAAAACAAAACAAGGGCTTCAGAGACTTCAGAACAGAAAGCTGTGGAAGTTGGAAACTACCTCCCCTTGCTTATTCTCTAGCAACTACTTTAGCTTATACAATTCCATAACATCACTGGGCACATCTTTACATTGAGAATATAAGTCAAAGATGTAAGAAACAGGATAGAGGAGTTAGAAGAAAAATAGGTACCAGGAAGAAAAGATGGAGTTTGTAGTTGTGCTATGTACATATTGCTTTAAGTAGCTGCTTTCACTCTCTAGGTGGTAGTATAATCTCCAAAGACCTTGTTACCCTTTTCTGAGCAACCATGCAATTTGGCTTTGTTTTCCAGCCTACAATTCTTCACAAGATTTCTTGCTCTAAGCTAAATTAATACCTTCTGCTGCACAAAGCAAGAACAAGGACTTTTTACACAATGTTGGGACTTTGGGACTGAACATTTGAAATTCCTAAAAATAACTGAGAGTACATAAAAACAGTAACTGGAGGAGAAGGCTTGGGATTTGTATGAATGTTGGGAAGCTATTAGAATTAGAGATCTTAATAGGGATTTATTAATTGAAGTGTTGCTCTTTGATATGAGTAGCTGCATAACATTCATGGCCTTTCCAGGTTGTTTCTCTGGAGCAGTACATCTCAATAAGAACACTAAAAAAGCTTCACTTTCCTGAAGCTAACTGTAAGAAACATCAGTAAGGCATGCTGTTTATAAATTCAGCAAGGCTTTTCTGTGTATTAGCAGCATAGTACTTCAGGGGAAAAGAAAAAAAAAACAAAAACACCAACCAAAAACAAACAAACAAACAAAAAAATCCCCAAAAAACACACAAAAAGAAGCCTCTTGCAAAATTATTGTGATTGTGCTGAAATCCATTTCAGTGCTCTCAGTCTTCCTGGATGAGAGGTGATTAGCAAGCCTGCAGGATCTTTAGAATGGCCAGTGGACTCCGCAGACATCAGTATGCTTCTGCAAAGTCACTCCAGTGAAGAGGTAGCAAAGCCTGGAATTTCTGGGGTTCAGAAACCCCAGAAACCCCAGAGAGTTCAGGGAAGACACCTAGAGGGCTGAAGATGTCCTGATGAGTCTGCTGGTGTCTTGAATGCCTTCTGACCTCCCACAGATGGGAAATTCAGAGCTGCTCTGTGTTTCCATCAGTCATAGGAGCTTGTGGAGCGGGAAAGAACTGCTCCCTGTGTTCACTTCTAAGACAGTAGCCCCTGTGTCACTTTGTGCTTTCCACTGCAGGCACTGATGTATCAGTGCAAGAGACTTGTTTGAGTTAGATCAACCTGGATGTGTACACACACATGAAAATGTCTGTAAAAGGTAATTGGTTTCTGTAACACTCCTTCTCCTGACAGGATTCACAAATTGGACCTGCCATGAGCGCGGCTCAAGCCTTCATGTTCAAAGCAGACACCATTCCTGCCAATCTGCTGCTTGAATTGATGCTGATACTGTGGGCTATCACTGGCTTCCCCCAGGCTTGGCAAGCACTGTCACCTGGAAAGCAGCAGGCAAATGTCACCACTATCTTATGACAGGATTCCTTTAATCTTTGGCATCCCCTCCCATGGTTGCTTGCCACTTAGTGAGTTGTTCCTAAGCACACAGTTAATTGGACTTGTAAGAAATTGAAAGCTCTCATTGCTTCAGCTGTTGCTTTGGCAGGATTTTTTCAGCAGTTTGCTGCCTTCAACAGTATCTGGAACACATGCTGTTCTCCAAATATGACTGAGGCCAGCCTTAAACTGCAAATGTAGATGCAGATCCTGAATGCATGCTTCAGCCAGTCACTTCAGCTTTTTCCAAGGGCTGGGCCACGGGCAATTGCATTAAATCCCTTACAAAGTTCGCTTCTTCTATACATAAAACATGCAAATATGCATCTGCAAAATAAATGGCATAAAATCAATTTATGTCTAGTTTTTCCTCCACAGGCACTTTTGCTCTGGAGATGATGCAGTATTATAGCACATGTTATAAATATGTGTTTTAATTAGTGCCTATGAGATTTGTAATCACTTGATATTAGAATGTATGTATAGAGGATATATATTTTTTTTTTTGTTAAACCAAGACATGTTTAGACCACACTCCCTGAGAGGCACATTCCTGTAAGGGGATGTAGTGCCTGTAACACTGATTAGGTTCCAGGAAGAAATTTCCAAGACTAAAGATGTGGCCGGACAGGAGATGGGCTATAATCAATGAGGAACCACCCAGCCATTACCACTCTGATAAGATATCTGATGGAGATATGCACCACCTCTGGGACATCAGCACCCTTCCTGGACCTAGATAAAAATTCATCAATATTAATCATTCCCCTGGAAGAGTATTGTCTTCGCCGGGGCAGAACTAAACGACAAATTGAATATCTAAAGATTCTTGGACTCTAAATACAAATTTGCCCCCAGCGAAATAAATTGTATATAAGCCCCACACTCCAAGACATCGATGTGAACAGGGTTGATCTGACACTCTAGGGGTCAGGTCGCTGTTCACCCAGCTGTCGACTCCTGGGCTGGAGGCTGTTTTCCTGCATTGTGGCTCTTTTTCTATGATTCTTACCAAATTTATTATCAAAAAAAATTGTTTTTATTTGACTGGAAAATTGGCTCTGTGCATTTATAACAGCAGAGTAAGCACTATCTGGGGGACAGTGTGGTTGTCTTGTTAGAGAAAGAAAGTGCAATGGAAATAAGCTAATAATGGAAATAAGAGCCCCATGGTTACATATTGTGCAGGAGAAATTTCTTTAATCTGTGCCATATAGTTACTAAGTGATATTCATCAAACACCAGAGCATGGGCCACAGCTGTGCTGTGCTTATATGGTGCTGATGGGAGCTAACCCACCCTGGGGACCTGGGCCAGCTCTGCTTGCAAACAGCTGTGGCACCTCTGACTCTCCAGTTTAAACAGAAGTTCAGGTAGACTGTCCATGGACAGCTGACAACTGGACTTCTAGTCCAAGGACAATGAAAAGTTTTGTGATAAATAAAAGGGCAAGGAGATCTTCTCCAGATAATAGCCTTTATTAAAGAAAGGGCCTAGGAAGGGGTCAGGATGCGCGCGCACACCCACTGTCCCAAGACGAGCTGAGGAGGAGGAGGTGCAGATCTGTCCGTCACTGAAACAGGCAGAGCTGGGGCCTTCGTCCTCACAGGATACACCCAAAGGCTCTGTAGAATGGCTCGGAGTCTAGGGTCCTCTGTCTCGCTCGGCACTATTGCAGTCATGTAGACTTGGCTCGTACTTGTCTAGGGGATTGGATGGCTTGTCTCGATGTTGCTCTTTCACGGTGGTCACTTTCAGCTCTTAATGTTGCACGGATCTCTATCTCTTGATCACTAGCTACTGTTGTCTCCTCCTCATTTGCATGCTGCTAGTTTCTTTGGGAACAGTGGGTGTCACGCCCAACACAGGGAACAGGAAGCAGGAAGTGGGGATACAGGAAGTAGGAAGTAGGGACGCACGACTGGGGGAACAGAACTTCAACAACAATTAACAGGTAGCTGAGAACCATTAACAATTAACAACAGGAGCTTTAATTAACCTCTGGATTCCGGGGCCCTCTTATTCATTACAGTTTGAGTATCTATTGTCAGTATTCCCATATTTGTGTCCATTATCTCAGACCTCTCCTACCTCATAATCTCAGATGCAATCCCCTGCCACCTTTAACTGCACTTTTCTACTTCCTCATGCAAAATAACAATTTAAGAGCTGTTTGTTCAACTGTCATCTACTTCCCACACCTTTTCCAAGCTCAGGCTTAGGTATCTCTTAGTTGCTCTGCAGAATTTGTCCAAGGCTTTTGTTGTGTTTTTTAAAATCTCAAAGCCAAATAAAACATCATCCCTTTTATGAGTCAGCAGGCAGAAAAACTCAAAATCTAAACACTTTTGTTTAAATAATAGTAATGCTCTTAAAGCATTTATCAGAATTAAGAAAAATTATATAATTCAGGTCAGAGAATTCAAATACTTGGACACCTCAGTTCTATTTTTTCAAGCCTACAACTATTTAGTAATGATTTTCTTCTAAAAATAAAGAAGTCATTTTTTTGCCATCTATGTTGTTAGTACCAGCTGTTCAAGAGAACATAAATCTCTTTCCAATCTTCAGAGCTTTAAAGAATAATCTATTTCAGACAGAAATTGTTTGCTGCTTCATGTTGGGCAGGCTTCCCAAATTTTCAGTTAAAATAACATCACACATTTGCTCATAAAGAACATTGGAAGAGTGTTATTTACAACATTGTTTTTGAATGCAAATGACGCTGTCTGCAACTGAAAGGTAGTTTCAGCTTTGAATTAATTTACCACTTTGCAGCCAACTAAAGCTCTTGTGCTTCCAGTAAACCCAAATGTTTATGCAAGTCCTAGGTCTAGTTTAATGAGGTTGAGAGTGTTCTCAGTACATGGCTGCTAACACTCAAATACTTGCTAATGACATGACTCATAAGCAAGACCATTCCATCTGTCTGCAGCCACTGCCACAGAAAGAGCAAAATTATTAGCTTTCTATTAACCTATGTTGACTCTATTTATCCAGGAGGATCTAGGGCTATGGACCTCATGCATACTGCCTCCTCTACCATGTGCCTGAGTTCGCCACATGGGGACTGAGTCCTCTGCTTTTGGTACGTGTGCCCATTATTGTGTGTGTCCTCAACAAATCTCCCCTGCTCAGACTAAGGAAAAGAGGTGTGAGAGGAGGTTTTATGGTTTTGTGAATCTCTGTCCTTTGTGGACAATTACTTGCCACTCTCTGATCTAGGAGGCAGAGTGCAAGCTGTGCCCATGTATTACTCTGCTCATACATAGTGAGTCCAGTGTGCTGGGGAAAGCAGCTGGGCATCCTGGCAAAATAATAGCTGAGAACAGGTGGCCACTGCCAGCCACGATTGCCTGCTCTCTAGCTGCTTTCCCAGGAACAGCAAAGAGGAAAAAGGGGATCAAGAGCCAGGGGAATCACTCTGCTGTTTACGGCCATGGGATCTAGACTGAGCTCCCTGAGGTTGGCAGGACAGCTGTTGTGGTCAAACATTTAAGTACGGCAGCTCTTATTTTTCTTATTATTTTTGTGTATCACCATGAAAATTATTTGATTTTTTTATTTATGAGTTCCTGTTAGAATCGAAGCTGTGAGGACAAAATAGATGAGAGGTCTGCTAGGGCAGCAGATGTTTGCAGAAGGAATGGCTCTGCTTTTATGGTCATATGGTTGTCTCTGAAGATAATTGTCAGTTACCAATATCACTTCCAGCTCTCAGCAGCTAAGGTAGTGTAAGCTGGGAAATTATTTCAGTATTGCTAAATCACAGAGAACAAAGGTCCTAAGCCATATTGCAAAGGAATTGTATACATACCATCAAATCAGAAGACTGAGCAAGCACAATTAAGAAGATGCATAGTGCTCTTCTGATTTTTCTTGGGTGTGTTTTTCTTCCATGCAGAGATGTGCATGGAATACTTCAGGAAGATGTGTGCATGAGAGAGAGTGAAACAGTGTTTACTATTCTCATGGACATATTTAAGAGCCCACTCATTCACATCAGGCTTTCTTTACCAGTTATGGCTATAATCCTTCTTTGGATCTGTAGGCTTGCTTGCCCTTCCCCTGGCTCCAGGAAACTGTGCTTCCCAGTGAGATGAACATCCTGGCTGCAGAAGCTGCCATGTCCCACACACCTGGCCTTGCTTCCTCTTTATCTCGCATGTGTCAAGGCAAGCTCCTCCACTTCTGCACTGGCAAACCCAGGAACAACTACATGGTGAACATTACTGGCCTTGGGCCATGACCAGCTGACTATAAAGAAAAATCACTATAAAGAATGACCATCTGCCCTGGGAAAAAATGCTGCTTCCCTAAAACCAACTTTCTCACCTAAATCTGTTCTTAGCTGTCAGTTTCTCTCATCTGCCCTGGATGTAGACACTTCCAGAACACTTCAGTTGATTCTCCTATGTCTCTCTGACAACAGTTTCCAAATTTCAAAAACTAAACACATCTAACCTTACATGTCTGGCACTATTCAAATGCCTTCAGACATTCCTAATAGCTCTGCAACATTTCTCATTGCTTTTTTTCTTGTTTTTGAAGAACTTGCCAGGTTAAATGTGAAATCACTCTGTGAAGCAGCAGACTATGCACATTTCTTCACTTTCTGTGACCCAAAAGGCACAACAAAAAGCTATTACTTAGGAAACCCAGTTAGTGTCCCTTTTTCTGTGCCTGCTGTTCTCCTGGCAAAGGCTTTGCTGACTCACCAGCTGATTCACACAGGCAGCAGCAGCTTTATTTGGCTTCTGAAGAGCACTGCTGCGCCTGTGTGTGGTCCCCTGCAGCCTCAGGCCACACCTATATATAGCTACTGTCTCTATCCCCAGCGCGGTCAGCTGGGCACAGCTCCAGAGGCTCAAGCGTGTGTCTTTTTCACTAACAACCTGAGAAGGATTCCTTGTTTCTGTTTCGTTGCCAATAGCTGCCTACTGGTCTTCTCTCCCCTTCAGTGAGCATGCGCAGCTCCCAAGAAACCAGATGAGGCCAAGCATCAATAACTGCACAGGCTCTTATGTAAATCAAATCACTGGCCATAAAGCATTCTAAAATAATTTACACATATTCTGGTAAAAGCAACAAGAGTTGAAGCTGCGGGGGCAAATGCTGTCTTAGTTCAACTTCATAAAATATTGATGTTGGCTTAGAATTTTTTTCATACTACATCAGCCACAGAAAGAGAAGCTCCACCTCTCTGCCAGATGGACGGCAATTCTTCAAACAAAAATAAAGGCATAAGGGAAAGCTATTCATTATAAAGGCAGAAAATGAGTGGTATGTATTTCTTGTTTCCACTTCATTTTCTTTTTAGCTTTTCTCTTCTGATTTTCCCAGTTTGTAATGTTTCCACTACTTGCAGCTCTTAAACTGTTTAAATCTTCACTTCAACTACTTTTCTTAGCTTAATAAACTACACAGCTGTTCAGTTAATGGAAACATTGAAAAACAATGCTTGGTCCAAAATAGACTGAGCTAAAAGTAAGAAATAGTAGGTTTAGGAGGTTAAGTGCGCCCCTTACTTTTTGCCTATTTTGTTTTAATAGATTTAGTTTACCAAGGGGCTTCTATTTCTGTGCACAAGCTGACACTGGTAGGCTCCAATAGGGTAACTTGATGAGACACACTAACTTGGCTGCCAGCTTTCTTTCTTCTTATCTGAGTCTGTCTCTCAGAGGCTGATGGGAATGCCTCATGTCTTTTCATCCACTTAAGAAATTTGAGGGTGGTCCTCTCAAATTACAACTCCAAACTGCCCAGCAATATCAAGTGCTTGGATGAAATTGCCCCAGGACAAAATATTCTAGGAGTCTGCAGCAGCTCTTCTGAGTTCTAGTATGTGGAGACACAGAAAAAGCTGGGGAAAACTGTTATTTGTTATAAGGGAATTAAACTGCATGGAGAAAAACAAAATGGAAACAGAGGTGTGTTTAAGGAAAAGTCATCAAACACTGACAACTACACATCTTTGCATTTGTTCTCAAAGGCAGTATATTGTCAGGGACTGGCAACCAAAACTGAGTTTGAGGCAGCACTGGAAGTGGTGGTGTGGGAGTATCCATAAGAAGGGGTATACAAATGCTATATAAGTGAGCTATAGATGTATTGAACACTGTGTATTAATGTTTAATAACAGAAGAGTCAACTTCTGGATGTCAGTTCCTCATGGGGATGTCCTATGAAAATCCCCCCAACATTGGACACATTCAGACTCAAGGGTATGAAGAAATATTGGGGGAGAATCTGAGTGTAAAAGACTGCAGGGTCACAGAAAGACTCCCAGTGAAAGTCTTAATACGCAAAAACCTCAGTAAAAATTTCCACCATATTGTTCTCTATCTACTAAATAACATGAGTCACCTGAATAGCTTCTAAAAAGGCCATGGATGTTCTCACACCAAAAAAAAAAATCTGACAAGAGAACATAAATTGTTCTGGTATCTTCTTCAGTCTCTCTTCTGACTCTTAAAGACTATTAAAGCAAAGCAGCAGCAATATCCAGGAGAATACCCAATGGTTATAGATAAAAAGTAAGTCACAGGGGAAAATTGCTGCTGCAGTTGCCTAATAAATAGTAAAACAATCAAAGGGAGTGAAATCATATTTGTGTGTGTCAGATGCATCTTGGCAAGATGCTCTGATGTCCTGCAGATGTATGAGATGCAGGTTGATTCATGAATGATCTTCTCATCAAAATGGCATAATCTTCTTATATGACTGTAAAAGGCAGTGAATATATCAACTGAGAACATCAGAAGAAGAGACTTCATTTAAAAATACAAAATGCTTAGTGACTTTACAAGAGCACTGATATATTTATTCTCTGATACTTTTGCTGACAAAGTTTCAGATGAGAAGTAATCAATAGCTCCAGATTTCATTCTGTATGCAGAAAATTTGTTCTCAGGATGCTTGAGCACCCTTCAGTGTCCTGAGATACTTCAAAAGCCAAGATGAATTTGTCTCTCTCATTTATTCTTTTTTGGAAGCCTGAAAATGCAAACACCAGAGTCTATCCCTTCAGTACTCTGCTCCCTCCCCTTTGCTGCCAAATTCTTTACTCTGCCCTCCCTATTGGTTCCTCCAACATCTAGAAAGCAACTCCAAGGCATTGCTAATTTCACATTCCTGCCCTAAGAGAAAGGTTTCTTAACTGCACAGAGACAAACCAGCAGTGCTGGCTATCAGTAATGACTTTGGCCACCTTGGATACAAGGAGGATCATCACTACAGAGTACAATGTCTTCAGGGGAAATCCTTCACAGCTATCTGGATACCACCACTGGATATTCCAGCTATAGTCCCTAAATATGTACTTTTTTCAGATGCTAACAATTAAATTAAAAGTCAAAGTAGATTCAATAAAAGTTTATTCAAGATATTGTCCATGAAAAATTATTATTATTGCATAGCCTCTTTCCATGACCAATACTTACAGAAATCACATTAAAAATACCTTGCACTTCTGTAATTGTCTTTCATTTGATTATCCAAAGTATTTTCTACAAAATTACATAACCTTCACAACACCTTGTAATGAAAAAATTGTAGTGTTTAAAGTTAGGACAACATAGAAGCACTGACAAGATAGAGCCAAAATTATCAAGCATGAATTATTAAATACAACAATTTGAAGCCCTGTTTATTTAAGTAAGTGTTAAGCATATGTCTGTCACTGACTTTACAGAAACCAGAAGGTGACACAAAGATAGACAAATAAAGCTATTCTCTTTAACTGTATAAATCCATCTGTAAATGCCTGACTTGAAGTAATACCTTCTTAGGCTTAATAGTGGTTGACTGAATTGTTTAGTTACAAAGCATGTGAAAGAAATCTTACATCTCAGGGCCCTACATGGAAGGATCCCAAAGGATTTAATAAATGCATTCTGCTGCAATGAAGCCATTTCTGGAGTGGACTGTGACAACTCCTTCACAGTCCATAGGGACTTTGCACAGCAGTGTAAAAGACCAAGTGAAGAAGGTTGTGCTGACCTGGGTCTGCAGGGAGAATCTGGGTCGAAGATTGCAATTACTTGAGCATGCTGAGCAATAAGAACAGTGGCACTGATGTTTATCTGAGCTCTGAAATAATCAAGGTTTACTTTCATTTGCCATAGAGAATTTAAGCAAAAGCTTAAGTAATACCAAAATGTATGTTGAGTTTGATTTTTCACAATACTTTGAATGTGAAATGTCTTTGTAAGGTGCAAAGTAACTCAGTAGTGAAACTGTCAAATGACTAACCAACACTGAATTAATGTAGATGTTAGATAATAAGTATTCACAACAAACTGTTCACAAGATATTCATGTAGTGAAAATATTTTCCAAATAAATTCACAAATACCTAGAGTAAATTAATGTGAACATTTTGAGAGCAGGAGAAAGAAAATAATATGGTGACTAACTTTTCTATCAGAAATGGCTTTTTATGTTTTGATTCAATTCTTGCGGAAAATGTCATGGGATTAAGTACAAAAATCAGCATATCACGTAACTGAAATGTTAGGTGGTCTAAAATTCGTTATAAAAGACAAGCTTTATTTAGCTGACTAGCATACATTAATACCCAAGGTTGCTAATGTCCTAAATACTGTTCTAGTGAGAAAAGAGCTGCATAGCCAGCAAGGAAGAGGCTGTTTCCTTCTGTTCTGAAAAAAGCTTAATCACTATTGTTACAACTGAAATAGCATTCACAAAACAGCTGAAACAAGATCCTTTACTTGATGAAATCTAATAGCTGGCCAGTCTAAAAGAGATGAGTACCAAGCAAGCCAGGCACAGACTTCACACATAAGCAAGCTACAGAAGTCTTTTGGTTTTGTAAAGTGACTTATTTGGTCTGTCTTATATTCGTAGCATGAAATATAAGATTGTGGAGCAGTACTGGTGAGTTTAAACAAACCCTATTACTTCGCATCGTTTGTAACGCACATTATAAATACATCCACAACAAAAAAAACAGAGAGTGATAAATTTCCCAAGGATGTTTAGACTATCTTTTATTCACAGAAAACTGATACCAACAAACATGAGAAAATAATGTTATGAGTAGTTGTCCATCAGCTGACATTTGTAAATTTCTTAGGGTGAAAAACCTTATCCAGGTTTGTGATAAAAATTACGTATTTTAAAAATAATAATAAAAAACCTTTTCCATATGCTTTCATCTGGAATGACACCAAAGAGAAGCCTACATGGTACTATTCCAAATGTAGTTAATGTCACATCTGTCAAAATGTCTTGCATCTTGGTTCATTGTTAAAACGCTTAACGACTTAAGTGTTAATGACTACTTATTTTGTTTTTAAAATGAAAAATATGGATGATTTTACTGTCTCTGGATACTGGAGCAGATGTAAACTAAGTATGAAGTATTCCCTCTGTAAGAAAAAGGAGTAGTTCAAGCACTCTAACAGACAGCTATTTTAGTTCAGAGGATATTGCACAGTTCTGCCATAGGCCTTTGACCCAACTTTCCCAACAGAGACAGAGAAAGCTAAAGTTAGGTTTCCTATTTCTATTTTTAGATAGCTTTATATAAAAAAATAAAATTAAAAAAAAATCATGCAAGATTCTGTATTCTACTGTTGCTACTGGACAAGAGCAGCAACAACTAGTTTAGCAATTTTAAGACTGAAATCACCTCCTCTTCCACCAAAAAGGATGGATTAAAAATCTTAAATTTGAAAATTTAAATGTAAGCTATAGCGGCCGGTACTTCTCACTTGCAGGTGTTACAAAACTGTACTTTCTAATAATGCATCTTAAACAAACTCACAGCAATCTCTGGTCTTCTGGTCAGGGGTCCAGAGGCTCCTCATCTACCTACATCTGCTACAGTGCTTCAGTTGTCATCTGTTGCCTCCTGCTTATCAAGTTCTGGTATCTCCAGACTTGCTTACCAATGCTCTTCAGTTTCATCTATCCTTATTCCCTGTGGCACAGCTACTCCAGTCATAGCCTATATTCTGATATTAAACCTCAATCCTAACTTGCAGTATTTGCTATTATCTAATACTTGGCATTTCATAAAGCTTTAGCTGCTAATTTAAGCTGTCCCTCTCCTTTTTCAGCTGTTACGTATTTGCAGTTCTGAATCTGTGGTTGAAACAGTATTGAATTTGGCTTTCTACAGATCAAGTCCAACAGATGCACCCGACCTAATGATTTTACTTCATGAGCCTTTATCACTTTTTCCCTTGAGCAGTAATTTGCAACTAAATCTATGAGGGCATTTAGGTAACACTCATACATTTTAGAGCTGGCTCTAAAAACAGTCTGGATTCCGGACAGGCCAATGGAGAACCAATTTTGTGAAATTAAGAAGTTGAGTTTGACTCGACAAGTCTTCAAATATTTTGGCATAATCTCCTACTCTATAAAATGATTTCTGAATTTCCATAGAAATATTTTAATGCATCTTCCTAAAATGTGTAACATTTAAAAGGCCTTTTGGCTATACCCAGTGCATAAGTTTCTTCAGCGCTGCTGTTTACAAAAAAGAACAGTTAAGTAGATTGCAAATGGAGGCTTCAAAGTCAACTGAAAAATCAAGATGAGCTGCCCTGTGTGCATCTCCTGTCATGGATTCCAATTTAAATAAATTACGCACAAGACAATATGATTCCTTAAACCCATTAAAGCCCCTTAATCCAGCAGTATAATATTCAAGTTACAATGGAATGCAGGTCATTTGGAATGGTTATACATTAAAGGTAGCAGAAGAGGCTAAGCCCTAGAAGACAGCTATGTAATAGATGCAGACAAGCTACATGCAAAAGAATATGAAGATAGGGAGTAGAAAGAAAATAAAAGCTTTTGCCATCAACTACCTCTACCCAGGGGGTAAAAAGAAATATGGCTGATAGGACTGTAAGAGGTTAAAATGAGAAGAAGTCAGTAAAAGCATGGCAACAGATTCCCCATCAGCAACAACAGCACGAATGGGAGATTGACTTGAAAATCACCATACCTAAAGGAGTGACCCAAAGAACCCAGCACAGCAAGGACTTTCTGGAAGGGCACAAAAAGACAGACTGACAGCCAAGCTTACACAAAATGTAGGGTGCAAAGTATAGGTGGCAATAAGAAAGGCTTTGGAATAGGAGCTGTGAAGTCAGGTGCACTTTCATCATCCTTGCAAATAATTTTTAGCATTAAGAACCCATTTGGCTTTATGACAAGCAAATTTTGCAGGAGTATAACACCTGAGTTACTCTGCCTCTCTAGGCTCATTAGGGTTTCAGCAAAGTTTGAAGATGCAAGTTTTTATACTTAAGCCTTCCACGAATAAAAAGAGGAACCTATTAATGTCTTTGCAATACAGAAATATACCTGCCAGTAAGCTACAAAAATTTTTAAGAGGCATCTTTTTAGTTAATTACTACAAAATGGAACAACAATTGTCGTGTAATATTTTTCTCTTTCCTGTCAGGCACTTCTACATTTGTTAGCACTCAGATACCAATTTCTTTGTACCCGGGATCGTGTAGATTGATAACTCAGTATAGGCAAAATGCTGGATGTTTAAGAGCACAAGCTGACTTTGTAGCTTGGAAGCCTTTTAGTTCTATTTTGTTTCAGAAAAGTAATTGGTAAGCCTGTCTCTTGCCAAAAATAGAAATATGTGGGGAAAGGGAGGGGAAAATTCTATGCACTTGATCAGTAGACATCTCTGCTTCTATACAGAAGGCAAATTACCTAGCAGGTTCCTTACATCCACTTATGTTACACGTGCATGCAGTACATTTGTTGAACAAGGCATTTCAAAACAGTTTCACAGGTTAGTTCCAGAAAAAACTTTATGCCAGTGTATGTTTTGTTAGGATCTTTTTTTCCCCAAGTTTCCTTGAAGCAAGGTTTCAAAGACAAAATTGAGACTTCTCCCCAAAATAGGAGTAGACCACATGGCACACTATTATTCAAATAATGCCAATCTAAGAGCCTTCATTCAATAAAGGAATGTCTTACAGAAAATATGTAAAATGATGGTAGTATGATTTTATCATACTGGCACATTAGAAACTATGCAGCTTTTCATCATGAAATGACAAAAAAAAACCACAAAAGAAAGTAGCACACTTAAAAATATAACTATTTCAAAGTATGCATAAGCAGTGCATGATGCCATGATAGAAAAATAAGTTGAAGTATTGAAAGGAAATACCCCTCCTCTATGTTCCAAAAATGTCATGCAGAAGAATTCTGTGTTTTCAACTACACATTATTACACATTTACTCATATTTTTATTGAATAGGTATATATTTTAATGAAAAAGACATTTCTGATTTTCAGCAGCACTGTAAATTTAATCAAAACAGTTCTTTTCCTTATAACATTATAAATCTATTAAAAGGCAAAAGCAGAAGTACAATGGAGTTTTTCTTTTGATGTACCTGGCAGAAGAGACATAAGCTTACCTGCAAACAAAACACACAGGAACAAAAGGAATGAAAAGAAAAAAAAACAAAAACAGAAACAAAAAATATGCAAACCTCATTCAAAAGTGTCAGCTATGTGCAAACATTTTCCAAATATATAAGCAGATTCAGGGATTCTGCCTGTGCTGAAAGAGTCAGATTTGAGGGTTGTTTTCAAACTGCCCTGTGCCTGTCAAGTGCAGCTTGTCCTATCTTCTTATTAAATCCTTTTCTAACTCCTTCCTGCGTGAGGGATTCTATTCTGTATACATATGTGAGCTAGACAGCCTTTGTGCGGTCTTCAGTAAAGGTTTCTGTTCACAGTTTAGTAAAATATAAAGGGAAACCTTTCAGTTCTTGACCAGTTTCTGAAAAATCAAGAAATATAAACTAGATGATCTCTCTGTGCTCCTATTTAGTGCACATTCTTTCCTCCCTCCCTGCTCAAGAGTCCCTGGCATCTCAGCTATCCACATGCTGCAGCATTTAATCAATGATTCAGTACACAGCCCATGAGATACGCCACAACACTTCAACAAGCAACTTGTATCTGTCCATGGGGACAGAGGATCTGAGTTTGTGTCAGTCTGTTCTTGTCAGTTATAATTAACCATATACCTATTTACATACATAAATATTTATACACAATGAGAAAACTTCCTAGTGCTTTATCAGATCTCACTTTATCACAGTGGATTCTGATGGCAGCAAAACACAATTTAGTTTTGTAAAAACTCAGAGAGAATTTTGAATCTCATAAATATAGAAATCATGGCCCAGATTTTGAGATGTTAAGTACCTGAAGTTTCTCAGGACACCTGGAAATTCTGGATGTATGCTATCCTTTCAATTTTAAACATCTTTCAATTTTAAACATCTGTCTCCAATGGAGACACATGAAAATGAGTGACATTGTACAGAACTTTTATGGGACTTTCAAGTTTTTCTCAGGCTTTAAAAAATACCCAAGAGGGATGAGCCTGTCAAGTAATGAGAGTGGCAAGGAAGAAAATGTATAATAGATCTTCAGAACGGCCCAGAGTTATTGCTTGTGTTGTACTGGGGTGGGACCAGCTCAAGACAAACCTAAAAGAGTGTATGTTTCATAATTCACTGCCTAAGCCAGATGACACATACTGTGCAAAGAATTCAAATGTTAGAACAACCTTATGCTAACCACTAGCTGGTGTATGAACTTGGAAAAAAGAAATGCAGAATATATACTGAGCCTTGTTTAGTTGAGGGAAAGTATTTTTTAAGAAAGTAACAAAATAACTTCTACCTGGTAAGTTTTGAAGTCTCAGTGACTTGTTAACATCTAGCTAGATACTGGAAAAATAGTGACAATGTAAAAAAAAATACCAAAATAATACAAAAGTAATAGCATTTATGGTCTACTTTTTATACCAAAGTAATAGCATTTATGGTCTACTTTTTATGGCAGTCTCAGTTGAGGCATTTAAGGACCAAACAGTCTGATTTGTGACTTACGCTCACCTTGCACTGGACTCCACATGCATGACTGCACAGGCTTTATAGCCTGACAAAAGCTGACTTTTGCTAAAAAGGAACAATTTCTTCTGTCAGTTCTTCTCATCACCTGGATGCAGTGTTCATGCAGTTGCATGCTCAGCCAATTTAGAAAACAGATCTAGACAAAAACTAGCAATTTTGGGCAGCAAGTTGCCCACCTCCCCTTTCTACCAGACCATTTACACCAGGACAATCACTTTGCTTAAATATTTCTATTCACTACAAGAAAGCCATTGAGGTGTTGGAGTGTGTATGGAGAAAGGCAACGAAGCTGGTAGAGGGTCTGGAGTACTAGTTCTGTGAGGGGTGCCTGAGGAAGCTGTGGGTGTTTACCCTGGAGAAAAGAAGGCTTGGAGGAGACTTTATGGCTCTCTGCAACTACCTGAAAGTACGTGCAGGCAGGAGAGCATCTGTCTCTTCTCTCAAGTAACAAGTGATAACATGAGAGAAAATGGTCTCAAGTTATACCAGGGGAGGTTTACATTGGATATTTCTTCAAGAAAACAGTTATAAAGCATTGGAACTGTTTTCCTAGGGAGGTGGTTGAATCACCATCCATGGAGGCATTTAAAAGGTGTGTAGATATGATGCTTAGGGACTTGGTTTAGTTGTGGACTCTGTAGTGTTAGGTTTATGGTTACACTCAATGGTCTCAGATGTCTTTTCCAAACTAAATGATTTTATTTGTCTGCACACACAATTGTTTTGCTCAGCTCCAGCCATTCTTGACAGTGATGAGAACCATCTTTGTCATGGAATAGCTGACATATTCCTACCTTAGTAAGAAAGATCTGGAGAGAGGAATCGGTCCAGATGCCTGGCTCCACGTACAGCCATCTAGGTCATTTGCGTTTGTTTTCCAAAGGCTGAATCCACAACCTGAAATGGAAGTTATTAGGAACTGAAATGATGAACTTGAAAATGTGCTGTTGCTATGAACAGCCCCTGACTTGGAGAAATCTGGAGCACACATTAGGAATTCTTGGAGAGATGGTAAGCAAGTGGAAAGGAACATGGCTGCCGAACTGAAGCTCTCAATTTTCTAGCTTGTTTTAATGTTTTAATGTTCACCTCCCAAACTTGTGCAATGGTTCCCAAAGTCAGGTTTCTAATTATTAAATTTTGTGGCCTAAAGCCCATCTGGCTTTTTTTCCAGGGATTTCACATGATCTAATAAAATATATTCTCTCTTTTCAGAAGTTAGATTGTGATGACCACCACAACATTATAACTAAAAAAAATTTTTGTTTTGTTTTGTTGTCCAAAAGCCATGTCTGATGACAAGTTAAGATTGCTCATCTCACCTTGTGTCCCTCATGGTAGTGAATCCCTGTGAAGTGCTATGCACAGGGACCTTTGGGAGTCATATCCCCACACCGTCCAGGGCATGTTCTTAGAGGTGACACAGTAAGTGCCTCAGGAAATAAAATATTTACTGTAAAGGAGAATGGACTAAAGGAGTCTCTTTTACTGACAGTAGCTGGGGAGAGAGCAGTCAAGCAAAGCATCTTGTAACAATTAGGTCATCTATTTTGCATCTACATTTGATGTGTGATCTTTGTTGGAGATCATTTATTTAGCAGAATATATGTTTAGAATGTCTTATATGATACTAAGCACTCAGAAATAGATCTCTAAGAAGGGATTAAATACATAAATTACAGAAACACTCTGATAAAGGATAATTTAAAAATAGAAGGGAAAGCAAATGTAATCACCCTTAAGGTCACAGCTAATGGCAAAATAAGATCTGTCTGTCCCTGCTGTGTCCACAATAGACAGCCAACAGACGCCAGGGACATGACAGGAGTTTGATTGGGAGTAGAAAAAAATATTTGATTGGAGGAGAATTATAAAGAGGCACACAAGCAATAACCCAAGGAAGGGAAAGAATATAATAACATTGATTCAATTTGAAATGTAAAATATTTCTGGCAGTTCAAGGGTATCAGTACTTTCTGTCATACCTCTTCCATACAAATTTTTGTCCATATAAAATGTATTCCCAGAACATTAAAAAAAAGGAAACTATTTTCCTAGCGGTCTCTTGGCTTTTCTGCAGCCCACTCTGTCATATCACCAGTTCTGGGCCTTTTTTAGGATTGCAAGTGCTATGGAAAGGGAAGGTATTGACAGTAGCACTAGCAGAGAGCAGAGTCTTCAAAAGGCTGACTGGAGTGGGAACCTAGAACTACTACCAGGCACTTTTATCACCTTTTAGAAGGTATTTTAATTTACCACCCTGTTCTTTCATGGTCCAGAAATAACTAGGAGGGCAGATTTACTCATCTTCATACAAAAGTGCTCCAGCTCCACTTACACAACTGATGCCAGCATGGGCAGAGGGAAGTGAGAGACAGGAGCTAACTCTGAGCATGTGTTTTCCCTTTCCTAAAAATCCAAATCCATATTTGCTACTTACAGGCAGCTCCCCAGTCCAGCTGCAGCAGCTTTGGCCTCTCTTCTACTTTCTGTACAGGGAATTGAGATATCTGCATCTTACTCGCAATTCCCCAGTTATGGCACCTTAGAAACACAACTTCTAACTTCCAGCCCCTCATTAGTATTCAGATCTCGTTTCAGCCAGGATACCTCCCCTTTTTAAGACAACAAGCACCTTTAAAGACTACATCAGTCAAATCGGCTGACAAAAATACTGTTCTTTCGACAGTGTTCCTGGATTCTTTGTAAATCAACACACGAACTGATTCAATTTCTATCACAAAAATTTGTTACTCTTAACTTCTTTCGTATGACGGAACCTTTTCTAAATGTGGCAGCAGGCAGTGCCTGAGTGCACAATTGCTGCACTAGAGGGAGTAGGAAGCTCATCTCTGCAATAGCCGCTGGGCCTGATGTAGCTGCTCAGGCAATGAATGTGCTATTTAGGGGCCCTCGGAGTGAGCAGGTTCCTGACTACTGAACACTGAACTGTGAATTGGGCACATCGTTAAAGACCAGAACTCACGCTCTGCGTGGGAACAAGGCTCTTCTGAAAATCTCCACTTCGAACACTGCCAGTTGTTTCAGAATATTTCTTTTGTTGAAAATCATTCATGTTTTATAATTACTTGTTTCTGATCCAGGATCTAGGTGCACGCTGTATACATGCCTCATCTTATAATGATTTTCATTTTATGTCTTAACAAAATTAGTTTGCAATGTCAAAAACCCTCTGACTTTTCTTCTCTGTATAGCGAACAGTCCTCCACACTGGAGACTTGTTACAAATTTCTCCTCTAAAGATGAAAAAAGGCACTAAATGGGTAGTATAATCTGTTTCTGCCCTTAAATTACAGGCAAAATGACCCATGCTACATCAGTTAAAAAAGCTTTTCATAGCTAACAGGCATGGTTTAATCACTACTAAAAAGCATCCATACACTTCCATCTAAAATGTTCTAACAAGGCTTTTTCTTAAGAAAGAAAAATCCATCAAAATTCTTGAAGGAATCAGTGAGGGATAAATCCTCGTGTGTATCTTTTTTCCTTTACTGTGTCAAATGGATGCCTGCATCTGGAAAATTGTAAATGTGAAAAAGCAGTAGAGCATAACAAAGAAAAGGGATAATTTTAAAAACTGCTTCTCATATATTGCTGCAGTAACTGTAGAAGCAGATCCCCTATGCCACCAATAGGAAGTAATGTACTTCCACTCCTATTTACTATTTACAACTCATAGAGCCAAAGTCAAAATTACTCTTATGGTAAGATTCCCCTGTCTTCAACCATTGTAGCCTCTTTTGCAGTTTCAGATCTTTTCTAGATTTTAGCCATCTTCTTTTGTCTGCTTCCCTTTCACATTACTTTCTGACCAGAAGACAACAGGAGAATTCTCCAGTTTCACTGATTTGCCATCCCTTCACCACTCTCTCCATGCCCATTTTTAATAGTAATTTTTTCTCTTGCTCAGTCTTTTGACTTTTTGACTGTAACATCTCCATACTGTTCTCATGACTTTGTTCTCTCTCATTCTCCATCCTGTACTCCTCTCCTTTCCTTTCTACCTTCAAGCAGATCACAGGCTCAATTACCCCAGAGCAATTGTATCATAAGTCCCTTACCTCCCTATCTCCTCCTTTGGGATATGCAAATCATATAGCCTGTTTCCTCACTTCTAGTTCTCCATAATCCATAGCCTTCTAGAAACAAATGAAAAATGCCGTTAGCCTAATTAGTTTGGGGTTTCAAAATTTTGAAATGTTAATTAGCAGGCAAAATTTTCCAGGAAAATTTGAAAGGGAATTAGTCTGATGAAGAAGAACTAGAATACCTAAAAACCAAAACTTCTCATAAAAATATTGAAGCTCTTGGAACTAGCTTGGCTTTCTTTTACAGTGCTGTGTGAATGGATGAGGGAATGATACTGACATTCCACTATTTGCCTCTTCTCTAAAGATGAGCAAAAATAGTCAGAAACAACTAAACTGTGTTATAACATTGGATGGAAAGGGGACTTTACCACTTTGTGGACATGTAATCAATATCTTGATTTCCCTGTATTATCCAAATCCATCCAATTCAAGCTCTGATTTGGGAAGCCTCTTCTTCTCTGAAGACTGTAGCACATATTTAAAACCCCTTTTTCTTTAATAAATATGGAATAATCTGTAAAAACTGTAGATAGGAAAGAAACTGGAACAGAAGTGTTTTGAACTTATTCAGCCACTTCCAAAGTTATTTACCTCTATGACATTGAATAAGTCACTTGAACTTTCCCTTCCCAGTTTCCTCAACTGGAAAATGAAATTTATATAACTTGCCCATTTTTGAGATGGAGGACATGTACATTTCAAAAATTCTATGAAAAATTCTGCCTCATTTTCCTAAAGTTGTTTTACCACCTGTACCTACCACTTAAAGGTAGATGAAAGCTCTGTAAGTAAAGTTCACACAACTCCTTGAGACCTTGCATTAAAAAGTAAGAATTAATTGCTGATGTAGAATTTCTTTTACCCATCTGAAGGAAGCAAGGTGGATTTAGCTCTCATTTGGTCCACACTACCTCCTTTGTCTGAGGGCCATCAGAACTGTGACTCTTGAGTTTCATAACTGAAAAAACCAGCCATGCACTATGATGTACAGATACACAATGCAAAAGAAGGAAGAAAATGTAAAAATAAAAGATCTGCCAACAATTTTGTGAAAATGATAAATGCAGATTTAAGAAACAATGAGTTTCTTTTGCTTTCAGCCTTACTTTAAATTATACTATCAACCTCCTCTGAGCATTAGTCTTAGATTTCCCTTCCTTAGAGCTGTAATTATATTCTTGACCGTTAGCATACACCAAGCCTGAGGTCAGTAACTCTGATACTCAGGCCAGTCAGTATGGTAGAGAGAACTCCCCTCAAACAACTGTGTGATCCCCAGTGAGTCCCTTTCCCTGAAAATGGTGTGCCAATGCCTAACACAAAAGATACTCTGTACCATACATCACAACAGTTAAAGCACTCCTGTGGTGCTGCTCAGGTTGGACGACCTGGCCACAGAGGGCTGCTGTGCATGGTCCCACAGAACTGGGCAGAGGTAACCTTCAATCTGAGTCCAGTAGTACCTGTCTGAATATTTCCAAACTAAGAAATCAAAACCTGAGGAAGAGATTGGTTTAGACACCTTGAAGGAAAAATTGAGCTCTTTTTTTTTCTTTTGATTATATTTTCAAAATGTCATGTCAATTTCTCATTTTTTTTCCCAGCCAAGAATGCTGGAAGTCAAACTGAGATTCAGTTTCCAGGAGCAGGGAATCTAATAAAATGTCACATGATTTGTGATTAAATAACCATGGCTGCCATCTCTGCTGCTGTACTGCCTTCTTTTAAACAGAACAGCATTTATTTATATGAATTGCTGTGTTGGGATCAGTTGGCTTATTCATTAAAGTGTTCCTGATCCTATACAGTATATACATATCAGACATGCTTTCCCTTTGAAACCAAGCATATCTATTTTCCAGCTAAAGAAATACAAAGTGCTATTGAATACTTTATTAGGCAGAAAACACTCTTGCCTAAAAAGCCCCTAGAACTTATGTATAATGTATCCCTGAATATATTTTGAGAATAATTTTTGTCAGAAATGGCTAAATTCTGAGGCACAGAACAGCTAACTGCTGCTGTTAGTCTGTTTTTCTTACTTGTGAGTATTTACAGAAGTATGTTTGCCTCCAGAGTATCATCATCATGCTTGTAACTCTCTTTCAATGACCCAAAGAACAAGAAGGAAAAGACTCTTAATTATTAAGTATTTTACCTCATCTTTTAATTAAAGATTTGCATGAGGCCTTCAGCTAACTGCAGGTACCAGGACAGGGTGGGAGTTGTGGGGCTGGAAAGCAGCTTGGCAGAAAAACACCTGAGAGAGCTGAGGCACAACTAGATGAACACAGTAAGCAATACACCCTTGCAGCAAAGAGAGGCAACAGCATCCTGGGCTGCACTAGGCAGAGCATTGCCAGCAGGCTGAGGGAGGTGATCCTTTCCCTCTGTTTAGCATTGGTGAGACACACCTGGAGTACTGTGTCCGCTTCTAGGCTCCCCTCTACAAGAAAGACATGGACATGCTGGAAAGAGTCCAGCACAGTGCCATGAAAATCATTAGGGGGCTGGAACATCTGTCATATGGGGGACATGGGGAAGAGGGAGCCAGACTCTTCTCAGTGGCAGCCAGTGAAAGGACAAGTACACAAACTGAATTACAGAATGATTAAACATAAGAAAAAGATGTTTTATTGTGAGGCTGACAGAGCACATGGAAGAGGCTGCCCAGGGAGATTGTGGAGTCCCCATCCTTGGAGATGTTTGAAATCTGACTGGATACATCCCTGAGAAACCTTCCCTAGTTGATCTTGTTTTGAGCAGGAAAATTGGACCAGATGATGTCCAGAGATGCCTTTCAACATTCTGTGGTTCCAAGAGTTGTAAGAGTGGAGTACAGATTTCTAGTTCACTGAAGTGAGCCTTACTGATTTAGGAAGGCAGATGGTGACTGTTCTGCTCAAAGGTGTAAAGAATCTCATTTTAGAATTTGAATTAAGGGAGAGTAAAGAGGCCAAGCACTTGCAAAAATCCTCCTAGGGTCTGTGGAGTGAAAAGGGAGTTACAGCTTGCAAGTCATCCTAGAAGTAAATTAGAACTCCCACAACAAAAGAAAAGTGGACAATTAGAATAGAAAGACATTCAACCAAGAAGGGTCATAGGAACTCTGTGTTAGAGAAGACAGAGTCAGAGTGCAGTTTCACACTACAGCAATAATTCTCTCACAGTTCTACATTTAAAAATAAGATCACTGCCATAAGGTTTCTTAGAGGTAAAGGTTCATATTGTGCTGCCAATGAAGGGGACATGAAGCCCGTTCTTTCCCTCCAACACCTTTTCCTTCTTTCTTTCCATTATTTTCTGATTACTGCCATGATTAGTTATACCAACTCATTGATACAGCAGAATATTGAACTACCAAAAAAAAAATTAAAAAAGATTACTCCATTGGTGCAATTTGACTTTGATGCTCCCGGTGTACATGTAGTTGCTAGAGCCAGTGCAAAAGAGAGGATGAGGAAACACAGATATGAGAAGTAAAAGCAGCAGTAACATCCATTTTAACCCCATGCTCAATTGGATACCAGTGAAATTTGTCAGACATGAAAAAGAAAACGTTATTTTACCTAGTCTAGACTATATGTGAGTTATTGCTGTAATCAGGCAGCCTGGATGCAGTATCACCTTACACCCTAAGGCAGTTTGTTCTACCCTGCACTGTGCAACAGGGTCACTGACAATATCCATCAAGACTTAGAGAATCCCTAAAAGACCTAGGCAATGAAGGGCACAAAAGTACTTTCAAACTGTTTCAAATTTCAATCCGTCATTACAAAAATCCATTTAATAGTCAAGAACAGTTTTGTACGAATTTAACACTGATTGATGAATTGATTTGAATTGATATGAGTTGATGGCAAAAACCTATCTGTAATTCCAAAACTTAATGATATCCAAAACTCAGGACTGCATGTAGCATTTGCCCTTACCAGAACCTGTAGTGTCAGATAACACAACAGCTTATACAACTGTACTTGAATTCTGACATTAATTACACTTTGTATCAATATACAGAGCATATTTTAGGAGATCTCTTACATAGCCATCTCTAAAGGCATCTTATTTGTATAACTGATGATACAGTGAGTAAATACCAGTTGGTTTTTTTTCTACTTGAAAGGCTAGCTTCCTTATTTGTAGCAATGTAACAGTAAAAGCAAAAAATATCCAGTTTGTTTTCTACAAAATAAAGATGAAAATCCTTCAGAGGTCTCACCTACTAAACAGATGTTTTTCTATACTTAGCAGTTTTTAACAGTTATACTGCAGCCTGATCACTGAAGACAGAAAAGGAGTTACAGAGACATGAAAATATTCTCCTGAAATACAGAGAAAATGAATAGTAAACAATCTCTTCCAAAACTAAGTTCAATAAAGAATTGCACTCAAGTGCAGTTAAGAAAAGTGTATTTTCAAATAGTGAGGTGGGATCCTAAGCAAAACAAATACGAACTACTTGGCTATACTTAAATACTGAATTTGAAGTTCTGGGTCAACTGGCTTTACTTACTGGTGGAAAGAACAGGTGGAAAGGATAAAATTCCACTGTATGAGATGAAAGTTTTCCTGTTGGTTTCCCAAAAAACCAATACTCAACTAATCTACAAAGCAAAGTTAATAGATCTCATATAAAGAACTGGAAAATTCTGTACTAAAAGTAGCTTGGGAATATCTTGTTCAATAAAACGGACAGTACTATCTAAATAGGTGAAATAAATTCTTGCTCTCGGAGACCAATCTGCTAGATTGATGGGTGTTGGAATGCTAATACTTTTATCAGAGAGGAACCTACCTGGCAGAAATGAACTACACTGCTACACAGTGAGCATTTGGAAACTGCAGGACCAACATCGAAAGACAGGCTGAGCTTTTTGCTGTTGAGAACTAAAAATAATGCATTATTTTGGCAGTATACAAGGCTGAAGATAAATTATTTTTAGCTAAAATAGAAATTGACAATTACATTGCAGTTTCTTTGAAACTCTCTCTTCTTTTAAGAGAGACAATGTAATAAAATATTGTCCTGGTTTCAGCTGAATGTAATAATAATAACAATAATAACAACAACAATAAGAAATAATAATGTTAATTTCATTATTAGCAGCTGGTACAGTGCAGTATTTTGGATTTAGTTTGAGACTATGACAAACATTCAGAAAGGTCCTCCTAGTACCAATGCATTACCTTCTCTAAGGGGTTTGAAGAGTCGGCTTGCCTAAACAGTTACTGAACAGCGATGGAAGATTTCTGGACATACGCAGTTTTGACTAAGTTTCTTAATCTTTTAAAGATGGATAATAAATCTCAGTAATTTCCAACCATTTCAAAACATACAAGCGAAAATTGATACATCAGAATTATACCATAAAGGTAAATATGCATGTCGTTAACTAACTTCCTGAAACTCCTGTTTCTAGATGAATAAGTTACATGTTTTAAAATACAATTTCAAGTGATGCCTCTGTTTCAATTTGATACACAGTTACAGCCACAGAAAAATAGACAAATATTTTAAATATTGCAATTAAATATGAGACAAATTTAGTATGAAGTGGTAAAATACCAATGTTTCTAATAAAACTGGCTAAAAGGAACAAGAGTTTGACCATGCAAACTTTGAGTGTAGTCAGAAATACTACCTTTTTACCATAATTGGTCTGTTTCAGGACATCATTCCATGAAGTGTTGCAAACCAGTAAATGAAACCAAAGAGGAAGATCATTTCGCCTTTCCAGGTTTCTTTGGTCCCTTCCTCCCATTCACACTGATTGCTGTGCTATCTCTGGCACTCCTCAGATCCATCTGTGAGTGAGTTTTCTGCCAGACCATATTAAATCCTGCACAGATTTTTGCCATAGGACTGAAATGCATTGGCTGATAGAGGAGTCTGATGCGTGCAGCCCTGGAGAGGAGCGGGGGTCAGGTGTGGAGAGAGGGTGTGGGGAAAAAGAAGAGTGGAATAGGATGAAGCAGTGATGCACCTGCAGCTATAAATCCCATCTCTTAGATACAGCAACACTAGAACCTGAGATGCTAACATTTAAAAAAACATTTTCAAAAGGGACAATAAGGATTTCAGTTAACTGGGAGAGAGAGAAAAAATTTGTTTAGTTCATTAACATGGTTCTCTTAGAAGCAAGGATCTTAAAACAGAAACACTTTACTTCTAGTCTCTGTTCCAGTTTTAGATTAAATGTTGACTAAAATTGTGATTAGAACCAAGGTCTCTCTTTTTCCAGGTGAATTCTTTAATACCTTGAATAGTCAGTCATGCTTGGGTATTCACCTTCTGGCTTAAGAATAATTATTTGCTTACTCAAAGTACAAACTCTGTAAACAAGAAGCACCTGGAAGCCTTACACATCCAGAGCAGCTGACAGCTTGCTTCCTGGCAGACTTGGAGCTGTAGATTTAAATCCAGATTTCAGCCACTCTTTGACTGGAGAGCTGAAACACTTTTGAACTTTCAGGTCCCAGCTGAATGGCTTGTCTTTCTATTGATATGAAACCCAAGTGTGTGTCCATATGCTGCTTCAGCAGGTGCCAAGGAGACTGTGACAGATCCTTAATCAGGAAACCATAATACCACAGCATCCATCAGCTGACTGTGATGCAGCCAGCAGCTCTGTCACCCTCCTCTCTGTAAAACCAGAGTAACAGTGGCTAATCTTCCACCAGGATAAATACACTGATGGTGATATACCTGGATACTCAGGCAATGGCTATTACACCAGCATTTCAAACAAGCTGTGCAGAAGGACAGATGGAAGATAAGATAGGACTAAAGACCATCATGGAAATGTAAAGACAAAAAAGAAGTTTTTTTTTATCAGAAAGCTTATTTTCTCTATGTGTTTTTCTGCTTGAACTTCCATTAACCATGGAAGTAGTCTATTGATACCAACAGTCTGACTATATTGGAAGTTTAGGAAGCATCTGAGATGAAGCTGAGGTAAGAAAGAGTTCTAGAATGAGACTAAGTGATCTACTACAAAGTATATCCAACTATTTTTAGCCCTGTCTAAACCAAAAACATAATACAAAATAATAACCCTAATAATGAAATCCTAATAATACACACAGGATGCATATTAAAATTTTTTTGCATTTAATATGACTACATGAAATGGCTTGCAAATGTACCGTGTCATTTGTGTCACTCGGTAATTTTGTAGTCACAGAGGTGGCAACTCTCTTTTCTGGTCTACAATGCAAAGATGTATAAGCAGAAACAGCAAATAAGGTACTGATTTTGCTCTTGAAGAGCAGAAAACCAACCAAACTCAAAGAAAAGGAACAGGCACCAAATATTCTCATACCATCACTGACCAGGCATCAAAGAGTGCATGTGACTAGTTATAAAACTAGTCATAAAAATCATAAAGACATAGTCTCTGAATCACACACAAAAAAATATTTCTGGGTGTGATGGATGCACTTGGCCCCTTAAACAAATCAACAGTACTTTGGTACAGGCTTCAAAGAAGGTAATGACTTGAGCCACAGCTGGGCCAAGAACTCTTCTAGAAAACAAACCCTCAAAGGTGCAGAGTGACCTAGTGAGAATGATGCACACCAATCATATGGTTAACACATGAAAAGTGGGTGTTCTTTCCAAGATTCATTTATCAAAGAACAAAGGCAGTTGTGGGTACAAGGAGTCTCATGTGTCCCACTGTATGCAATTTGACTACAAACCAACCACTTTATACCATAAATATGACATAAATGACCTAAATCAGGATTGACAAGACTTGAGAGGATACGGCCACTTGCTTTTTGCCTGAATTTTATTTGTCGATATAGTTGCATATGTCTGAAGGTGGACATGGCCTCTGAAAGCCACTGTCACATTGTTCAGAGCTGAAACCCAATATTCAACAATGCATGTTGGTGGATTTGCCTTCAGCCAAGCTGGCAGGAGGCTGCAGCTGGCCTTTCCCATACAGTATTCTAATCTTTCTTAGACGACCTATTCTAGTAGTTCTAATGCTTCTACTAAGTCAAAGCAAACCACACAGCAAGGTTTCCTGCAGAAGCAAGTGTTGTTTTTTCACTTTTGGCCACAACATATGATGATCATTTGTGGTTAGTTCATTCCAAAATATTATAATTTAATTTGGATTCAAAATACCTTCTCTTTCCTCTTTCTCCCTTATTTCATACAGTTTGGAATCATCTTGCTTATTAATCAAGATCGAGATACTTAAAGGTTTTATGTCATCTCTTACACAGAAACAAGGAGAAATACAGATAAAGGAAAATAATGTATGGAAAGAACTGATTCAGCTCATAAGAATTCTGAATTTAGTTTACATGAGATCCAAAAGCATTTTCCTGCTTTTCATATCCAAGTCCTTAATGAGGCAGTTTTGTCAAAGTGAAATCTCAAAAATAGAATGTTCCAGTAAGATGTCTTTTAAATCTGTCTACTCTTTGTGTATGCTAAACTCATCAAATGCTTTTCTAAAATAGCTACTGTTTTGCAGCAAACAAAGCACAGACAATTGAATGTGTCAACACCACTCATGGAGTCACGTTAATATTCATTTATTTCTGTCAGGCACCCATACTAGTAGTGAATCAACGACACTGCATTTGTAGTCTGATGTCGCACATATTGCAAACCTATCTCAAAGGCTTTGGTTCTACTCTCAGATGAGTTGTACACTGCAGTAAGGACCCAGGAGAATTAGCACCTGGTAGCATCAAGATCGCCTTTGGCTGGCCCCATTTCCAAATCATTCTAAAAGAAAGGAAGCCCTATTTTATTACTGCAATTCAAGAAAAGACTACTTTGTCAGATTAGAATAACTACAGCAAAATATCTGGTGCATCATTTTCAAGGTGGGACCAAGAAAGTAGTAGGACCAGCTCAATGGATAAAGATGATGAATCAAAAGATAATCCTTATCACAGGATCTGCAGGACCTCCACTGCTCCTTAGAGATAGATTCAAACCTTGTTACCATGCTGAGGATATACTTCAATCTGTAGCTTCCCTGCCTAGGAATTCTGTCTGGGAAAGTCTGGATGGAAATTTGTGTGTCTGCATAATGCAAAAAACCACAGTGGTCCAACATGTCCTGGACAAAGATCTACAGAACATTCTTTTCCGAAGACTCACGGAAACAGAAATACTTATTCAACTGAGCAGCAAAACAGTAACACCTGAAATCTCAGAGAAAGAAAAGACAAGCTGGATAGACCTACTTTGCACATTAAACAATGAGAATACAGGGTTTTGCTATAACCTTTCTCATGGGAAGAATGATTGGAAAGGAAGAGCTTTTTTTGGTCTGACCAGGTATGAGAGTAAAAGAAAAAAGGCTGCAATGGGTTTGAATTGGAGGCAACTCAAATGGTTGTCACTACCACAGCCATCAAAGTCATAGCATATAAGCCCAGTAAATATCACTCTTCCAGATGTTGCTGTTTCTAAGAATATATGTGAGGTTTTATCCTGGAGCATATGGTGCCATTTCAAAAGTTGCACCACAGTACACAGCTGAGTTGGAGGAGGCAGGGAGGGAGACAGTATGCATGGATGTCTCTCAAGGCCACCTCTCCTTTGGAGTTTTCCACACGCCTGTCATTGCTGAAAATGCCCATAGCAAACAGGAATCAAACTACATCACAGAAATTTTGATGCAGTTTGTTACCAAGTGGAAGAGTTAACAGCTTCTCTTATCTTGTAATCTCACAGACATAGGTTATTTGCTTAATAGACAAATTTGACCTTGCAAATATTGGTGTGATGCAAGGAGTGATTAAGTTTTACTGTAAGCAAAACACATTTTACTTCCCATTAATAGTGAGGACAATCACTAAAATTGAGTTCCTACTCATGACTGGAGGTATAAATCCAGAGGATTCTCAGGAGACCTCTGGCAATGTTCAGGTGGCAAGGATGGGCTATCTAAGACATTTAGATAGTTTTCTAACCTTACATAGCTAAAATACGGTGCATGTTCTGTAGTTTCCCTAGATGCTTGCAGAAGGAAAGGGATTGTTTTAAGAAATCACCTCTTGCACCTTCTTTTAGAGTGATGAATATTGTGCTATATCAGTGGCTACACAGAAAATGTTTATACTATTCTTTTTCAAAATTTATATATCAACACAGAATATTTAAACGTATCAGAAAGTAATAACCTGTAATAGACTGACTTTAAAACAGCAGCTGAATTGGAAAAACTTTTTATTTTAAGGTCTCAGCCTTAGTTTCCTGACTGTTTATAGACTCATATGAATAAGCTGGAGGTACAACTTTGTTTCCTATTACTTAACCATTGAGCCAGCTGGTCTCTTGACCTTACTTGGATTTGCACCAGTGGCACAAATTAAAATGTTTTAAATTTGATTAATGATTTATCAAACCAGTTATTTAATGTCTTCAGCAGGATCTGCACCAATGGCATACAGTTGAAGAGCCACGTCTCACTGCTGATCCAAACATCCTGCCAGTTGTAAACAAAACAAAATAGAGTTAAGAAATTATAGTTAAGGAGTCACTGAAAAAAGAATCAGACCTACATGACAACAAAATTATAGAAATGATAGTGAATACTTATTCTAAATATGAAGTGTCTGATAACTTTCAATGAGAGTTAAAATAATCATTTCCCACACTGTAATGAAGAGAACAAACTGCTATCTTCTTGTAATCATACTGAAGGCTCCTTGTTTTTTTAATTAAGATTTCTACAGGTTACTATGGAAGCTGGTACAGGAGCTTCCTGCCTGCTCAGACTGTTTTCCCCAAATGAGTAAAAGATGCAATTCGGTAGTGCTCACGATAAACTGAGAAAGCCACTATGCTTCCCAGCAGACTACATGAAGCAAACATGGCTGGCAGAGCCAGCTTGATGAAAAGGCTTTAGTGCTTTAGTTAACGGAGAGATGGTGATAACTACCAGCTGGCAGACAAAATAATGTAAAAAACTTGCTGAGAGGTTACTAAATTGAGTTATAATTCAACTATGACACGGCCAGGACAAAATGTGACTATCAGCTTTATATTAACTTTGATGAGGAGAACTTGTTTTTCTCTGGATAGTCAATATGAACTCCAGTGTGGATTGCTAGCGTGTCATCTAGAATATATCCCTGCAGTAAAAGGCTTCTGCATCACACGCACTTGTTCTCTCACTCTGCCATAAATGTGACTCCAATCATCATCCCATTTGCAACCATCTCTTGAACTATTATGGATTTACCATCTAGTTTACAAGGCTTTTCACATCTCAGTAACAAAACCTCTATTATCAATTTCAGCTTCTTCTTTACTCAGTCTTTAAAAACTTGTAAACTTATTTTGTTGCTTTAATACAATCATCTACTACATTTCTGTACAAAAAAATTCTCATACAAATTCCTCTAGTAGGCACTTGTAAGTCCAGAAATAATAAACCTAATGCTGCCAGTGAAATCTGAATTTTGCCCCTCCTTCTTACCATCCACAAGAGCAACAAATCAACAGGCTACACAGGGAGACTGAGATGCTCTGAATAAACAATACTGTTTTCAGGGTGTGAGAATCCTCTGCAGGAAGCTACAAATTGTCAAGCTATTTGCTTGCACTTTAGATAATTTCAGATATGTTTGCAAAAAAAAAAAATAATCTTTTTGTCTTGTCTACAGCAGAATATTCAACAAATAGTGTCTGAACCCATGAGGGAACAGCAGTATGAGCACCAGCGATGCAGTATATCTTCAGTAACCATGCTGTTTTGGGTTCAGGCTTACACCCACCCACATATGTTGTATTATACCATTGCATAACCAGAGATCCCTGGAGCCTGGATTCTCAGTCTCTATGGCTGCACACACTGCAACTGCTGTGCCAATACAGAAATACTGATATCGTGTGCTGGTGCACCACCCCATCAAAGTGCTACTAGTGTGACTTTCCCATAGACACAGGATATTTCTTCAGCTCCCCCCCTTTTTTTTTTTTTTTTTTTGGTGCTAGTTGTTCATCTAAAAAGTGTTATGCTAAGGAGAAAACTGAAGTGGTTCATTTATGTACATGCAAATTACAAATGCTTTCAATAATTGCTTGTTAGTAGGCAGTCAAAAGGAGACTAATACAGAGTCTACAATCAGTGAGATAGCATTGAAAACGCAAGAGGAATACCTAAAAATATAAAGATCTGCTGAAGTCAGGGGAGTTGAATTTTGACAATGGGTTATCATTGGTAGTTGATGATGGTGCTAATAAATGCGGAAGATGTTTGCCCACATATTCATTCAAAATGAGTTTAAATATTTGCTTCCTGAGAGTATCCAATGTACCATAAGTAAGTAAAAAAAAGATGACAGCAAGTTGTTTTATCAAAACAGTAAGTTGCTTTGTCTGTGTAACAACAGCTTTAGTCTCAGAGTAAAGGGGAAGGGCTCACAGGTGAGAGAAGAGGCCTGGAAAGGTAGAAAAAGCACCCTGCTGAACCCCAGGAAATTGGTGGAAAAAAGTCTGAATGCCTGTATTTCTAGCCTAGAGAAGACAAGGGTGACCTCCTCACTTTCCACAACCACCTGAAAGGAGGCTGTAGCCGGGTGGGGGTCGGCTTCTTCTCCCAGGCAACCAGGACAAGAGGACGCTGTCTTAAGCTGCACCAGGGGAGGCTCAGGTTGGATATCAGGAAGAAATTTTTCACAGAAACGGAGATGAGACATTGGGCTGGCCAGGGAGGCGGTGCAGTCCCTTGTCTTAAACACAAGACTGGATGTGGCACTCGGTGCCAGGGTCTACTCCACAAGGTTGGTCATAGTTGAACTAGACGATCACAGAGGTCTTTTCCAACCCAGTTGAATCTGTGGTTCTGTGATTTCACGCTAACCAAGAGCAGGGATCATTACCATCCTTGCTATCTGACTTTTTCCCTTTTCCGAAGTCTCAGGAAGTGAATTGCCAGCCCCTTGTAACCAGAGATCCTGAGGGCTGGGCTGCACGCTCGGCGCTGAATTGCTGCTGCCTGCGCCACGCGCACCGCGCTAGTCTCGCACCCCCCTCGCGCCGTCGTAGC
>VWZV01005517.1:358256-370366 GCA_013397155.1 Irena cyanogastra | reverse complement strand
TGACAGTGTTAAGAAAAGAGGTGTGAAAGAGTGTGCAAGTGTGTCTGAGAGACCATTTCACTTTCTCATATGAGTGAAATGAGCAGAATTAGGCCTGTCCTTAAGTTTAATGATGAGCAGAACCCTGGTGATGGGATTTGACCTGCTTGCTTCCCTTTCTTTCTTCTTTTGCTCTACTTCTCTCTGTTGTTGCTGAGTGCAGACCCCACACTCACACTTAAACCTTACACTGATTCTTGGGGAATTTTTCAAGATCTACCTGTGTTAACAAAAAGAGGCTCTTAACCCAGAACCCCTATTTGGAGTAGAACCAGCAAAGACTGAAGGGTTGCTGTTAATCCTGGCCTGTCGGGGGAGGGGTGAGAGGCTTTTTCTGCTGGGAATAAAAAAAGAGGTGCTGGACAGCCATTAGCTTGGAAATCCTACCCAGAGGAGGATTATTCAAAAATGAAAGATGTTCATGGTAGGAGATGGAAGTATCATGTTTAGAAGGAGATTGCAGAATCATACATTGCCACCCTGCAGTCATCAAAGTGTAGTGATCCCTGAGTTGTCATGGGAGCATCCATTTAACACAGAAGCATTTGGGACTGGTGATCATGTCCATCTGATCTTCATAGAAACATAAAATTGTAGAAGCATAAGATATCTGGAGTTGGAAGGGTGCCACAGGGATAACCAAGTCCAACTCTCAGCCCTGCCTAGGACAACTACAGGACTTACACTGTGCCACACNGAGCATCCATTTAACACAGAAGCACTTAAGTTTGACAGTTGTGTACATTTGATCATTATTGCTAACAGCTCCTGCCCAGGTCACCCTCAGGTGTGCCTGGGCAAACCCTTCTTTTAGTCCTTGTATCTTTGGATCCACTCTGCCAGGGAAGCTGTGAGCTGGTGTGTTGTTGCACATAAGTGGGAAATTCTGCCTTTTAGGCATGAGGACTCAACTATTGTGGTCTCGCTCTCACGCAGGGGTTTCCCAATCAGTGGTGGGGCAGCGCCGAGNCTCTGGGTGAAGAACCTTCTTCTAGTATCCAGCCTAAACTTCCCAGTATAGCTTCAGGGCATTCCCTTGTGTGCTGGCACTGGTCACCACAGAGTAGATAATAAAACCTGCCCCACCATTTCCCCTTGTGAGGATGTTGAAGACCATGCTGAAGTCAAGTCTCCTCTTCTCCAGGCTGAACAGACCAGTGACCTCAGCCACTCTTCATACTCTTCACTCTTCCCCTCAAGGCCCTTCACCATCTTTGTTGCCCCCTTTTGGATGCTCTCTAAGATTTTAATATCTTTCTTATGTTGTGGTACCCAGACTTGCCCTCAGCACTTGGGGTGAGGCTGCCCCAGTGCAGAGCAGAGTGGGACAATCCCCTCCCTTGATGCTGTGCCTGATGCACCCCAGGACACAGGTGGCCATCCTGGCTGCCAGGGCACTGCTGACTCACGTTCAGCTTCCCATTGACCAGAAACCTCAGGGCCCTCTCCAAAGGGCTGCTCTCCAGTCTTTTTCCACTGTCTGAACACAACAATGGTTGCCTGTCACAGATGCAGGAATCCATCAATTGTCTTTGTTAAACATCACATGGTTGGTGATTGTGCAGCACTCTAATCTTTCCAGAATGCTTCTGTAACAGATGGCATCAAAAGCTTTATTGCAATCCAAAAGGTTTACGTTTGCTGGCTTCTCTTGTTTGTCTAGCTAGGCTACCTTGTCATAGAAGAAAATTGTTTCACAAAATAAAAAGAAGAAAATAGTTTCACAAGCTGCGCTTTGCCCTCACAAAGTCAAACTAGCCATAACCCCTTGCTGTTAACAATCTTTTCTGCTAACAGCTTCTAACTAACTAATCCTTAGGCATGGCTGGACTTGCCTTCCTGTTTAGTCCTTGTGTCCTTGGACGCACTTCAGCCAGCATGGCTGTGGGTCACTGGCACAAACAGGGACCTCTGCATTACAAAAAGCTACATCACCTTTTCTGAACCATCTGTTCTTTAATGGAATTTATTGTGTTTAAAATAATGAACAATAATTATTTCTTGCTTAGGTATTGCTGTTAGCCTGTTGTGCTTTTTGCTAGGTTACATAATAATGTACAATTGGATACAATATTGTAAACACATCTCAATACAGCTATTTCGAAGCAGTGACTTTGAGAATTCAAAAAGTCAGACTTCAAAACGAGTGTTGTGGGTTTTCCACTGTGTTACGTTTTTACTTTTATGCTTCTAAGCTGTATGCTGTAGCATCTTAAAACAAGTGAAGTTGTTTAGGGAAACTCAAGGGAGAAGAGACATAATAGTGATTAGTAAAAGAATTTCTTCTCAGGGGACATAATTAAAAGCCCATTGAACTTTCCAGACTACCAAATGTGACATCCCTCATACTCAAGCTGTAACAAATGGGTGTTTGTATATTCCTGCAACACAGTAATATTATTACTTTCCATGAGTGACTGTAGCTTGCTTAACGTGACGTCTTTTGATCTTTACAGCTCCAGTAAAATAGAACCATGCTCATTTGCACAATTTGATGGCAATTCTCTACAGTTTTACATCCAGTAGAGAGCTTGAGGAAAAGGAGGTGGCTGCATCTCTCCTCTAATCTTGAAGAGTTGTCTTCTGAGAAAATATTGAGATGCAGCGGTCTATATTAGGACTGGTTGTAGTAGAGGAGAAGCATTATAAATGTCTCAGTACACACAATCATAATTCAAATGGACTAAAAACACAACTGTAGCAAAAGTTACATATCTTGTCATGTGTGCATATGTATATGAGTCTATATGCATCTTTATATAGACGTAGACAGAATACTCCATCTTCCAAAAGATCATTAGATTGTGTAATGTTTTCTAGAAGGTAGTCACCAGCAGTCAATTCTTTCTTATAAGCTATACAAATGCAGCTACATCCTTAATTTGAGATTCCTTATACACTTATCACTGGGAAGTGAAAATTAAATCTTTTTACCATCTTCCCCATATTCAGAAGTTATTCCATTAGGCAGCTGAATTTTCAAAATGAGCCATCATTTTGCTGTGGGATGTTCGCTGAGCATTTCTACTCTCGTGCAGAATCACATCTATACAGGGTGAAGTAAATGTAGAAATTATATTTTGACCCCATAGAATGTTTTTCTCTCAACAACACATAAGTCATGAATGGTGCTTTAAAGGAATTAAAGAAATAGCTGCTGTAAAGTCCAGTGAAGTGTTGAATGCCACATGCTTGAAAAGAGTTCAATGTAATTTAGTGCTCTGTCACACAACTGATATAAGAAAGAGGAAAAAAAGTTATTTAAATAGCCTCTAAGCTTATTTATATCTGTTTCACTGAACCTCTGGGCTTCTGATGCGCCACATTCAGCTGATATGCAATAAAAAACGTTAAGGCTAACTTCACAGAGTCAGTCTCAGAGTATTTATAGCTTCAAGTGTTTAAATTTTCACCAACTTATTCTCTTTTTTTTGTTGTATGACTTTACAGATAGCAGAATAGCTGATCTCAATGAATTTCACATATATTTATTCAGCAGTTGCTTATAAAAACTTTTTTGAGCTTATTATATCTAGACGTGACTGTTCCTTGCTTAGAGTATGTCTCCTTTCTTCAAGACCAGAGGAATGTCTTAAGATTGGGAAGTATGATCGTTTTAGTGCCTCTTAGTTTTATTTTTGGCTTTATTTCTCATGTTCTGTGTGGCCTGGATTAAAAGAATCTTTATGGTGATATGGACAAATGAAGGAAAAAGCATATTATGGTATTGAAATGCCATCAATGCTTCACTTTTACAACACTTTCACAATACATTTAGAAGATTGAAAACTGCTATTATACTCATTGAATACATAGGAGGCTGAAAAAAGTAGACAGAAGACCAAATCCAGAATGCTAATTAAGGTGTCATGATCTCCACTGATTTTTGTTTAAAAAAAAATTAGTATTTGATCACCCAGTGTGTGTGCTTTATCAGGAAAAACAAGATATCTGGAGTTGTTGTCTTAGCCTGCCCACTTAACAAATAGGACATATTTGTCTTTTGACAGTAAACAGTAGGTTTTTCATTACTACTGTGCTGAATGTAAAGAATAATTTAAAACTGAAACACAAAATCCTTTCTAGGAAAATTTCTAGCTAGAAACTATTTCTAAATAAGAATATATATGTACAGGACTCTTCATAATAATGGAAAATAAATAACTTCTGTAAACAGGACATGAAAAAGTTTCCGAAGGCTTTAGTAAGTAATGGTATTGGGAAAGCATTTCTAAGAGCTCTGCACCTGCATTTTAATACAAGACAAATGGAAATTGGAAAGTTGCTGCAGAATCTAGCTTTCCTGCTGAAGGATGCTTCTTCAAATTAGCTTCATCTTGTGTGCTGGATAACAAGTATGCTTTTGTGTCTCCATGCTGTAATTCACACAACTGAGACCGAAATTAGGTAGCCATATATAGCACGTTTTGTAAAGGAAAAATAAGCAAATGAACTCTTATTAGCTTTATATCTGAAATCAATCCTCTCAATTTAACTAACATTGAAAGAAGAATTGATTTTGCAAATTTCTCCCTGAAGCCTAATTCTGTCCTGCATGTATATTCTACTAGTAGAACTGTGTCTAGGCTCAGAAGCAAGGGTTTTTTTTTCACACATAGTACCTCTACTAATGTGGCTCTTGCTGGGCTCAAATTAATAAAAAAGCTTGGAATTCAGAATTACAATAGATGCCTGCAGGTTTTTGCTGGACTGTTGCTCATTCCCATCCAAGTATTAATTTAATCTTTAAACCTAATGATAGACAGTGAGTTGGCTCATAAGCAAATTCTGGCAATTTGGTTACTCATACTTATTGAGGCAGGACCAGACAGTGTGCAGTACTCTGAGAAATCTCCTTGTCCCACAAGGAAAGAAAAAATCTGGGGGAAATGTACTGATTAACAATGAGCATTGGATTGGCCTCAACTAGGCATCTCAGCTCGCAAATCTAGAGAATGACAGAGCTAGGAGAGACATAATTGCTTTGGCTTCACAGCCAAGAAGCCAAGGGATAGTTTGTCCTGAGAGATGTCAGCTCAGAGCACACTGAGGTGGTGTAAATGTCCTCAGAGAGGGCTGACCAAGACTTTGAAGCAGATAACACCTTGTCACCATGGCAGGCTGAGCCTGGTCGCTTCATGCACAGAGGTAGGAGGCTTTTCCAGCCAGCTGCTGTTGTCACTAGGCAGACAGCTGGGCTACTGTCTGAACTGAGCTTTTGTGATACGTTTTCATAGAAAGCTGAACTTGTCACATAAAGTGTAGAAACTGGGAGAGTATTTAAAAACTGAGACAAGAATTTTGCAGGGCACAAGAAGATGGCCTTGTCATATCAAGCACAGGATATGTGCAAAGCTGGTGATAGCATTTCTTCACCATGGGGCTGGAGATTTACCCCTGCAACATGACCCAGCTCTATTGGGTAAGAGACATAGGAAGTGGAAGGATGAGTTTGTACCTGAGGTGAGAAATGCATGTTGCGATGTGCAACCTGTGAATGCCTTTGTGTTCCTGAATGGGGTCATTCAGCATGTCTAGATTTTACAGAGTGGGAAGTCCTGCAGGTCATCAGTTTGACTAGGGATGAAGAAGTCTTGACTTTCTCAAGTCATCTTAGAATAGTTAAGAGCATGTGGAATACCCACTTTCCTTCCCTGCTTTATCCAGATAATGACCAGAAAAGTTGAGAGTCCACAGACCTTTGCTTTTCGATCGCCCCTCAACCTAGAGCCTTCCACAAAAGCTCATTGATCTCTAAAGCTCTTCTACTGATCTCATTTTATAATCACTTGATCTACCTCACTTGACACTCAACTCAAGACTCATCAGAAGATCAGAGACCTTGTGACAGTCTCCATCAAAATAAGAATTCTTTTAAATTCTAATCAAAGCTGAGACATATTGAACCTTCCCTCGCTTATCACTTATAAGAAAAAGGGATTAGTAGCATTTAGTCTCCAGGGTGACTGAACCATCATTTTTTCACAAGCTATGAACTCTGCAAGAAGAGAAAAAGTAAAAGGATTTTGACTGCAATAGGTAATTTGAAAAAAGGGAACAAAAAATTAAGAGTTTCTACTTGTAAATCAGGGTATTTTAAACACCAGGAACAAAAGCTAAAAATAATTTGTTAAAAGGCTTAATCAGTTATTTTCCAATAAGATAACAGTTGATAGGAACTGAATATTTAGGGGTTTAAAATTAATAACTGTTCATGTTTGTTTTGCTTAAGATTGCATTTATTTATTGCATTTAAAATTCATTTTCCCAGTTATAGGAACAATTTACATGATGAGTTCTGAATCTATGCAAACGTTATGTTTTATATAGTCTGCTGGATAATTTCAAAGCTAACTTGAGATTTTGAAAGTGCTTTCAGCAAATTTCAGATACAACTTCTAAACTAAAATTTCAAAAATTTTCTGTAAAACTGGAGAAAATACATATTTGAGGTGAATGCCTGAGTTTTATTTAGATTTAATTCGCATCATTCATCACATATTTCAAGAGTGATTTATATTTATTTAGCTACTTTCATTGAAGTATGTAGGCTCACTCTGTGTTTACACTTATTTCAGAGTGATAGGGATCTGTCCTAGTAAACGATTTGTAAGGGGATAGCAGTCTATTCCAACTTCCACTTTTCTGCGTTAGAAAATCTGGTTCACTTTAAAGAGGTTGTTGAGGTGCTGAAGCATGTCGTGCTGTCTTGGGTTGGCCCTGGCCAGATGCCAGCTACACACCAAAGGTGCTCACTCACTCCCTTCTGCAGCTGGACAGAGGAGAGAAAATTCAACAAAGGATTTCTGAGTTGAGATAAGGACCAGGAGAGAGATCACTCATCAGATAATGTCACATGCATAACAGGCTCAACTTAGAGATATGTGTTGAATTTATTACCAAGAAAATCACAGCAGGACAATGAGGCGTAAAATGAGCCCTTAACAACACCTTCCCCCCACACCTCCCTCTTTCCAGCTCTTACCCCAGTGGCACAAGGAAACAGGGAATGGGGGTTATGGTCAGTTCATCACCTGGGGCTGCTCCCACTGCTCTGGGACAGGAGTCATTCCCCTGCTGCACCCTGGGGTCTCTCCCGCAGGAGACAGCTCTCCATGAGCTTCTCTGGTGCAGCTCCATCTCGAGAAGCAGCTCCCTGTGACCTGCTGCATGGGAATCCCTCCCACGGGCACCCCAAAACTGCTGCAGTGTGGGTCACTCTTCCATGGGTGCAGTCCTCCAAGGACAGGCTGCTCCAGCCTGGGGGAAGGGCCCCTCTCTCCACTGGATCAGAGCCTCCTCCAGGCATCCACCTGCTCCAGCATGAGCACCTCCATGGGATGCAGGTGGATCTCTGCATTCCCTTGGACTTCCATGGGCTGCAGGGGCAAAATATGGTCTGCACCACAGGCTGCAGGTGAACCTCAGCTCCAGTGCCTGGGGTACCTACACCCCTCCTTCTCCGGTTGGTGTCTGCATAGTCATTCCTCTCACATGTTCTCACTCTGCTCTTCTTTTATCCAAATTAAAACTGCCCACAACCTTTGATTTCTTCAGAAATATGTTTTCACAGAGGAGAAATCACCTTGGTTACCCCTTTTATTGTCAATTCTAAGATTTGAGCTGTATGAGCTTAGATACCAAGCAGACATATTGAAAATGAAATATGAGCTACACTGTGGCTGGATAAGAGGTGCCCACCACGCTACTCCATCACTCCCCTTCTCAGTAGGATGAGGAGGGGAGAAAATAAGATAGAAAAAAAAAAGTCTCTTAATCACAGGACAGGCTTGTGTGAACCAGTAAATTATAGGCATTTAGGCTAAGATACTTAGCAAGGTATAGTGTGGGTTTTTCACTTTCAAATATAAACTCACCTAAATTGAAGAATAAGACTTTATTTCTAAGCTCCTTAATCACTTTTTAAATACCTTCAGTAAAAGCTATAGAAATGTATAGTAGGATTCAGAATTAAAGGCTGTTCATAAACACAGCCTATAAATTAAATAAGTAGTTAATAAAATGTCAGACACAAGCTGTAGATTTTTATTTTAACTACCAGGGAGATAATAAATCATTCTGAAATGATGCTGACATTCCTGAGCTCAATCTGTACAGTCTGCTGTATATGATGCCTTCTGAACTGTGCATTTACTGTAGTATTTACAGGACTTCTTATGGCAGTAAGTGCCGGATGGTGTACTGGGGGACAGCGAGAAACTTTTCTATGCAGTAATTTTTGCCTTTTTCTTGCACTCAGGCATTACAATGATTTGTGAAGTGCAGATAGCCAGACCATCCCAGAAAATCAAAACGTTTTCCCTTCACTGAAATCAACCAAATAGAATTTTCCCTTTAATGAAATAATGTGACTTTTGTGGCAGAAGGGAGACCCGTTTGTTACTGACTTATGTACAAAATCTTGGGGACGTGCCGACCTATTTGCATAATCAATTCATTTTCCCACTGATGTTCAGTGTTCTTTATCTTTATCCATAGATCATCCATCATGATTGTTATTCAGGTGTATTTTTTTATTAGTAGAATATAAATGGAGTTCTCTCAGATGCACATGAACATTCTGAATGGTATCTTTATGAGTTTTTCCAAGTGTGGTTCATGTTAGACATATTTAAGAGTTCCTAGATTTTTCAATGTTCCTGTAAATCCTAATTACATAGCAAAGGTGAAAAACATATACACATTCTTGCTATATACTCGCTGTATTTCTAAGTACTTGTTATCACAGTTATTACTGTGTAATAATTTTATATTGTTGAATTTTCCTATTTTCCAGCTACAGAACTCTGCAGGATTCATTAAATACAACTTGAGGAATAATATTCATTTGTTGCTCCTATTTTTTTGCAAATTTCTCCCAAAATAATTTTGGATAACTAGGTGGTTTTGCAGAAATTTGCAGAATTTGGGTGAAAGGCTTGAAAAGTGAACTATAGTAGTGGAAATATTTGAGAGGTATATTGAAGTTTTAATCATTTAAAAAGTAATTCAGCTTTCCTTTCTGCAGAGGAAGTAAATCAAGAAAAAATCTATGCCTCTGTAGAGGAAGTAAATCAAGACAAAATCTATGCCTACTTTTAAAGCAAAAACTGAACTTCTGGGTGTCTGCTGTCAGGAATATAGCTCATGGTGAAGACCACAATATGAAACCCAGACTTTGTTTCTTTTTTGCTAAATTTGCAGCTGTGTTGGTATATATGTGTCCGACTGTAGTTTTGTTTGAGGTCCTTTTAGGTCTACACTGTAGAGCTGCATTGTATTTCAAGTTTTTAAGCATAATTTTCAAATGTGGTACCTGTGAAACAACCCAAAATTCTAAGGTGATATGACAGTTACATTTGTTATAGTTTCCTGGATACAAATGGGACATAACAGTGGAGATCCATGTACAACTTAAGACTTTTTATTCACTCTTTCACTTGAATGGTTTTGACTCGAGGATAATTTCCTTTAAGTAACTGGATTTCCTGAATATCTTAGGCTACTATTGTACATTGTACGTCAATGTAGCAGTAGCAATGCTTATACTGAAATCTTGTAATTTGTTGTGAAGTGTGCTTGACATGTTAATTTCAAAAGTCTTCTATTGCCTTTGTTTTATTATGTTTATTATGTTAGATTTTAATTATGTTTATTATGTTAGATTTTAATCCTTGACTACAACATACCTTGTCCATACTTTTTCTGTGCCCCTCTAGCTACATTTTCCCTTTCTATTAATGCTTCCCTCTAAGTACAGTATTTGAAATCAAAGTAGAAATGAGATAAGGAAGAAGGTCATACATGACGAAGATATGTGAAGTCGTAAGACTATTTCCAGAACACTGGATGAACTCACTCTGCTGTGTGAAGTAAACTTGCATTTACAAGCACTGATTTTTACTTTTTACAGCTAAATTTAGTTATGCTAATTTTCTTACATGAACTTCAATTCCATAGATTGAAAACTTGGTTTAGATTTCATCTTTTTTTTTTCCTTTCTTCCAAGACTCCTAGGATGACATCGTCAGAGTAAGCAGTCGTTCTGACATATTTCCCAATCACACCTCCTTAGCAGTCCAAATGCATTTGAAAGCACTAGATTATAGTTTTGTTGTCCTACAGCTCTTGATAACCTTTAAAATGCAATGTGATAGGAATCTTTACCACGGATATGCAAGCATAGGCACATCTGTCACTTAATGTCCTTATTTTTTCATTTACTCATTCCTGAACATCAGATCCTTGATTCATATAAAACTCTATACCTTGTAACAGACTTTTTGCTGCTAGATATTGTATGACTAAATACTGATAGGGAGAAAGATTAGTGAGTTCACCAAGAATGGTGTCGTTCTTCTTCCTTAGACATATTCAGGAAAATTTCCCACTGGTTTCAGTTGCTGGAAAATGGAAAGTTAAATTTCTTATGAAAATTAGATTCTGTATGGAAAATGTAATGAAAGTGATATTGTGTGGGGTTTATTATTCCTTGATGTGCTTTTATTTCAGATCTCAACTCTAGAAACACTGATAGACTTGGAAGTAGAGTCTAGTTGAACACGTCTTATGATTGACATTTAATTAACAGATTTGTCGATATGGATTTCAGAGTACATTTCTACATTCTCTCCCCTACACAGAAAGCTTACTGAAGGTGCCAACAACTTAACAGACCCATAGGAACACTTGATTTTACTGACAGAAATGAGGCCCAGGCAACAGATTTTAACACTTTAACAGCCCAGACACTTATTTGATTCTTGACTCTCTAGCAGGGCTGTTTCAAAATAGATGAGCACAGCATGGTACCTTTAGTGGAGCAGACCAAGTCGCTGCTTCTAGAAAAGAGAGATGTTAGAGGGTTTGGGTTTTCAGGACATTTAATTTCTGTTTGTTGTTCTTGTTACTAAAGTCACACTGGATAGAGTTTTTTATTTGGTAGGAAAAAATATGTATGTTAGAGTCTGTAACATTCATTTTCCTGACTAGTAGGAAGCAGAGGCAGTCACAAACCCTTTAGCTTTTAGGCTAAACCTATGCAATTCAGAATTATGGAAACTGCAGCTGCACTTATTAAGTCTTTAAAGCCTGTGGGACTAATCCAGCCTAGGAGAAGCATCAGCTGTATTTTCTCTCTTTTACAGGAAGTACATTATGGCATATAAATGCTATAATTTTTCACTTGGAGCCAAACCTTAACACCTATATCCTTGTGAAAGGATGGGTTGGTAGAGATCCTCCTTGAATGAATTTTGTTCAGTACAAAGTAATTTCCTGAAGAGTCATCTGCATTGTGTATGTTGGATTTCCATATTTTTCAAAATTATATCTGTAATTTTCTCATTTAGCTCAGCCATCATCCTCTGTTTCTGTGTCATCTACCAACTGCCTTTGGAACAGGCATCTTTGTCTTTGCATTGACAAAAAAAAATGTTGTCAAATGAGGCACGTGCTTTCAAAGGGATATTAAGTGCGTCACATGGTTTGAAATGTGAAAGCCATGTTGTGCTTGTTCTTCACTGTCATTATGTAAAGATGTAGCATCTGGGGCATAAGAAAAAGTCAGGAGAGATGCCGCAATAGAAAGTGTCAGAACAAGTCAATCCTTGTGCTCTCACTCTGCCTAGAAAATTTGTATAAAGTAGAGTTTTAAATAGGAAAAACTTTCAATTGTGGAACTCTTGAAGTGATACATTGTATTTCTCTTGAAAGCTTTTACATGTACAGGCAATTGGAAATGACTCCCTCAAACATGAGAACAACTTTAATAACTGTCAAGTGTCAGTGAAGTAGACACGTAAACAGAAGAAATGTCACAGTCCATCAGCTTTTCTTTACTTCTCCTATTCACTTCCCTTTGCTTAGTGACCTAGGCATATATAAAGAATCTGTGTGTCAGTTCTGCACTTTATCAGCTACAGAAAAATGTTGGTACATCTGCTTTGCACTTTTCCTTCTGCACATCTCCTGCCTAGCATTCAAATTGGATTTTCATTTTAAAACTTAAGAATAATCTGTCCTTGAGACATGATTATGGTAAAAAAAAAAAAAATGATGCCGTGGTATTT
>VWZV01005517.1:344877-358136 GCA_013397155.1 Irena cyanogastra | reverse complement strand
TTCAGCTCTTCTGCAGAAGATACTAATAGTCTCCCACTGCTGTTCCAGCAGACTCTGAACTCTTAGCTCAGCATTTTAGACTCCTAGAGAGCCCATTTGTTTCAATTCCAATTTCTGACAGCCTATTGGAGACGGTAAGGTGATACTTATTTTATTTCTTCTAAGGGTGAAGAAAAGGAAGAGTTTCATCAGCAAACTAAGCAAATATAAATTTTCTTATTATATATAGAATGTATATACTGAATATCTATAAATCATGAAGGAGCTAGTTTGTTAGGGACTAGGGAGGGGATAATCTCCTTTAAAAATAAAGGAGGACAGGCTCCTAAGAGAAATATAATACTGCCTCTTTTTAAAACATGACAAGCTCTTTTAGTACTTCAGAGTTGTAGGAAGACTAGAAAATAAGTTGCAATTATCTTTCATATGATTCTTATTGCAGGGCTGTGGATTTTTTGTATTCTGTCTCTTTGTAAATACTATACTACGCAATAGCCCAGTCTAGACAGCAGAGTAGACAGACTTTCTCACAATTCAAAAGTTTAATCCTTGGAGTTTAAGATAGTCACATTTTAATTTTCTTGTTCTGTTCGTAGGTCAGATATTGTGAGGAAATGTCTTATAACCATGCAAGAATAACTCATCAATTTAAGTATTCTTACCTATGGGTCAGGAGGAAGGTGGTAGAAAAAGAAAGGATGTTTTCACTTATTGGAAGCCAGTATAAGGAATCAGAGAAACATGAAGGAAGATGATGTATTAATAAAAACTCAAATCTGAAGATTTATCTACAAGATAGACCAATGTAATGCAAATCTTTTCAGGATTGAAATAAATTCAAATTTTCTAGTGTAATAAACATTACATATACCTCTATGCTTATCTTTATGTCCCCTGTATATTTTTCCACCCACATAAGAGACCATTAGCTTAAAAATGAGAGTGAGGGTGGCCAGGTTTGGTTATAGTTTCTTCTAACCAAAATTCAATGTGTTTTGTGCTGGAAATTAATTTCCTTAGAAAAATAATAAAAAGGAAAAATATTGTGTTGGGCAATGCAAGTTTTGTAGAACTTGGGAAAGAACTGTTGAGACTTCTGGGTGCCAAACACACTAATGAAAGAGAGGCCTTTAAATTACAGAAAAACCTGTTTCCTTACTATGTCAGCAGGGTAAGTATTAGGTAATTTTTGATGTAAAGAATGCTTAAAAGTACTGGTTCAGACAGAATAGATTTATGTAATACATACCTACATATACATATACATATATACATATACATATACATTTACATTTACATTTACATTTACATATATATATATATATATTAGCTATTCCCCTACTTGCTATGTATTTGTCAAGGTGGATCGTTGTTTTTTGTTAACACGTGATTATCCAAATTGCAATGCATTTTGTCCCTGGAAACAATTATCGTGATCTGTTAGAGGCTTATTTTTTTATTCCTTAGTTTTGTTTCTCTGTCTTTCAATAAGATGTATTTTCCCAGCTGGAATTCTCTTTGCTGCTCTCTGAAATTTCAGTACTATTCCCTCAAAGCAGTTTCAGCAAATCTTCCCTCCTTCCAAAGATCTGATTTGGATTACTCTTCCCAAAGAAACATAACAGAAGCCACAGAAATAAAACACTGTAACTCATAATGTTGCATCTCTTATTTCAAAGTAGACAATTAAACCACTGTCTTAAATAAAGTTGATAAGAAGTCACATTGCTCTTGAAAGTCTGAGAAGCTGTGTAAGTAATGCCAAGAATCATATTAAATGATATGGAGGAGCTTCTTCTATGTAATTGGGGAAAAAGTTTCATTTACTGGGTTCAAATTTCAAACTTTGGAAGACAGAATAAAACTGATTCCGTCAAAATTAAACTTGAAAAACTAGGAATAAGATTTACCTCCTTGTAAAGTTTTCCAGCCCTCGACTGAAGAACACATTCTCTTTAGTAGAACCTTTAAGTATATTAAGAAATCGGAAAGTCTGATATATGCTTAGATGTATTATTAACATGTCTGTTTATTTCCTAGAAATTGTTTAACTTTTATGGCTTATTGATTCAATTTCGTTTCACAGTGAAAAAATCCCTTGTGGATATGAAGCGGAACATTCTCACATCTTACTAATTTCAGCTAGAACATTATGTATAGGTAGTAAATTATTTTCTCCCCTCTCTTCCCCACGTTGTACTTTCCCTGGAAAAATCCACTCTACAGGGCATTTAAGCAATGAGAAAGATACAGAGGTTGCCCCAGGAGTATTATGTGGCAGATTGTCCGTGTGATTAGATTGGGGTGAGCTCTGAGCATGAAAACCTGCTGATATTGTCAGCATGACAATAAGATGCTTTAAAAAATGCTTACTTCAAGTTGCCTTTCTATGATAGTTACCTCTGTAGAGCAGTCTGAGAGCACACTGGGCAGGGCTTTGAATTTTATTCAGTTGGGATGAAATTTTCTCTGTCGGTCTCATACCATTTCAAATTAATTTTGGGAAGAAATGTAGTTTATTGCTCTTCATTAAAACATCCTCTTGAAGTCAAATGAAGCCTGTTTAGCTGCTCTGGGAAGATTGTTGTTTTCCTCCTTGCACTGCTGAAACTCTTCATTCTTTTCTGAGGTCTTCAGAAGTTTTTAATTACAATACTATACTGACCTTACGAGGTGAAAATGAAAATTCACTCTTCTACTTTCAAAAGCTTTAAAGTCTGTGCATAACCCCCACAACAGCAATATTTTATAGAATGTGTCATCAATAACTAAACATGTCAGCACATGCTTATGCTTCATTTTGAAGAAATAGGATAAATCTTGTCATAATTAGTCTTCTTTTATTCTGAAAAGAGAGAGGAGAAATCAAGTTTGACTGGAATAGATCAATCTCTTCCCATTATGGAGCACTTCTTGCCAAATAGATGGTCCATCAGCATCAATTATATCTCTAGAATGTGTTTTAAGTCTATTTGAATGATCCATATTATAAAACCTGCTCTTGACATAAGACAACAGATCCTTGCTGGATCTGTGGACCACGACTTTCCTGTGCTTACACTTAATCTCAGATCACTACATATGGATATAAATCTCATTCAATTTGAGTAATTGAATAGTCAGATTTTAATAGATTCTTATTGGCCCACATCAAGAGGGAAGTGGGAGGTGGTTCTTGTGGCCAGCACTGGAGGAATGCAACAGAATTCTGCTCTGCTTTTTCTATATGATGATTTAGTGTCTGTCACAAAAATGTCATTTAAGATATCATTTAGTAGGTAATTTTGGGGAAAAATGTTTGGGATGTTCAGTCTGTACATTGCTCTGTCTCGGTGTTTTGCATTAATAGACATTTAAGAAGTGCCTGAACACATTTAAATATTTCATTAGATGCTGCCCTATGACATGGTGTTGTACATGCTGTCATCACTTTCCCTGGTATTGTGTGTGTCTAAGGAAACAATCCTACAGAATTAGTCACTTTTTCTCATCCTTATTCCTCCAGAAACCTGGAGCTGACAAGTTTGGATCAAATACAACAGGGTAGATGCCTCAAAGATTGGAATTTCTGCAGGTTTTGTTGATGGTGAGTAGAGGGAAGAGCCCCAGATCGATGTTCCATGGAGGCAAAGAATAATGTCTGAGCCTCGTGGACACCTGCTTTGCTGGTCACAGCACCTGTTCAGGTAGGGTGAGACACACGACTTATAATCTTCATGCCCATGGGAGGAAATACAGGACACATGGAAAGGGAAGAGTAAAGAGGACAAGTACTGGAATGGTTGCAGTAGGGGCAGGTTTTAAATGAGACATGGATTTTCTACAATAAGAGAAGTGAGCAAGGCATCAAATGGAAATCTGGCTAAAGAGCTTTTACTGTGTTTTCTCTCTGTTCACTGAGTTTTATTTTATTTTGTACTTTATATTTTTAAGAGTGTGAAAGGGATAAAAATATAAATTTACAACCCTGAAGTTTTAACAAATGATTTAGAACAATTATTTGCACAGAAGACAGAATGGCTTTAGCCAGTTTTTAATGGTTTAGTTTTATCTATATGCATCCTTTCATTTCCCTTCCCACCCAGCCCTCAAAGTACAGAAAATGCTTTTTGATATTTTTTTTGGCCCTACATCTTCACCTGTAGTCTGTCCTGTGAGAACTAGCTAAAAACTATGAAAACCTGAAACCAGTTAGCACATATATTGGAGAAAATAGATAATCCCTTTTGGGATTGACATGGCATCATACTGAGTATATTGCTGGCGGCACAGGGGAAAGGCTGGCTCTTATGGGAAGGGAAAACCATTTAGTTTCCTTTCTAAGACCTCAGTAATGGCAAGCTAGCAATTCCTATTTTATGAATTACCTCATGGGAATAACCCACGTGATTGTGATTTACCTCTGGGCCTACAGAGAGCACACTGGATGGAAAGCAGTAGCATTTTTTCATGTAGATATTTTTATTTCACACAGATATTTTATCCTGTGCTTTTGGACCTTCTCAGAAATACGAGATAGATTTACATGCAACGGTTCTTCTGAAGCTGTTCATCATCTGGGTTTGACTTAACATCCAGAAATGATGGGACACAAGCTCCTGAAACAATGCAGTCAATTTGTGTGTTTTACACAAATGTGCATATGACATTCTCTTAGACAGAAACTTAACTTATTTCAATATTTCTATAATAATTGATTACTGAATGTTTTTGTAGGCTAATGAGAGGAGGATTAGTGCCTCTTGCCACATAAATTGACAGGTAAAAGGGAGCTCTATACATCAGTGAGTGTGGTCTTCTCTGAAAGATATCTCTTGACGTTTGGTTCCCTGTGATGTAAAACAAACCTCCTAGACTACCTGGACACCTTGCCTGTCCCTGAGAACATCAGCATGCCATCATGATTAATCCAGTGATGGCAACAGGTTTTACAGACTGTTCCCAAGCCAGGATCCTAAGCAGACCCTTCACTGCACATGCTTAAATAGTTCTACTGATCACCTGTCCACTTTCACATCTGTTATTCACAGCTGTGCCTTGTTTGCAGAATTAATAACATCAAACCAGAGTTGCCTCTTTCTGAGGAGGTTAATTGTTCCATGCAAAGAAAATATGTGGAAAGCCAAAACTATATAAGCTCAACATACTCTAATTATCTATTTAAATATATGCAGGTATGAAGCATTCCATGTGGAAAATACTTTTAGAAATGGAGAAGTTTTGTGCCTCTTTCCAATCTATAATAAACCAGGTCAATGTAGAGTAATGCTGTTCTTTTTTGGATGGTAGTCAAATGATCTACGTGCAAGGAATAGAATATGAGACAGTGATTTGTCTTAATGGAACCTACAATAACTTTAGCCACACGGATATTGAAATAACTTTTGGACTCCTATCAAGTTCATCAGTCTTCAATGTCTGCTGTTCGTTTTCTTTTCATTTAATGCCTACTTCATTAAAAACTGAAAAACAAAATATTTTCTTTAAATATAGCCATTTTCCAAGATTTATTCTGACAGCAGTTGAGAATTATTGGCATATCCATAGACTGTTAAAAATCCTTTCTGAGTAGCTGTTCTTTAAGCAATTATTTCCTTTATCTATTCACGTAGAGCTTTACTGTTTGAAAATTTGAAGGGGGCAGTTATTTCTTATTATGCTTCTTATATATGCTTCTTAAGTTGCTTGGCAACTTCCCTATCAATTCAAGATCAGTTTGATTTTTTATTACATTCAGAGGAAAACAAAAACAAAACATGAGAACAAAATCATTGATTTGACCCAAAATTTAGAATCTAACTCTTTAGCAGAGAGATGAAAAAAAAAATCTAAAAATTGAAGATGCAAGTATGATGTTTGAATGCAATGTTTTAGTAGTATCTGTGTCTGTGTTTTGTGGAAGTGGTGTTGGAGGAGCAAGTGAAAACTCCTTTCTCCTGTGGGAGAATAGTCTCAATAGTAATGAGAAAATTTCATATAATTTTCTGGTTTTATGCTTACCTCTTGATGCAGGATGAGTGAAGTTAGTACTAGCAAACATTCAATAGAAAAGATTTGAAGAATTATACATCAAAATACACATGCAACTGTATGTGTAGAGATTTGGACTGGCAGATATTGCAAATTTTTTGAGAATTCTGCGTGTGGGCCTGCATGTGCATGTTGATTGCATTATTTTGTACTTTTCTAAGGATTTGTAGTGAGCTGCTGGATGGAAAGGAATTCACTGTACATAATGCACTACCTCAAGAAATAAAACAGCACGTGCAATACATTTATACAATTTGCAAAAAAAAATTATTGAGATGAGCCTAATTTCTAGTGAAGCACACAGGTTGTAATAGCAGTTATTGTTGCATTCCAGTGACAAGATATGATTACCTTGTCAGCTTCATGGCAACAATGAGATCACTTCCATGTGATAGAGTAGGAGTCAAATCCCTCCACACAACTCATCATCCAGAGCAGGCAATGTCTCCATGTCATATAAACAAACTTTTACACACCCTGTAGTTTTCATATCAAATAAAGGACAACAGCAGTGGCATACAATGAGTCTCTGATCACCAGGTTAATCTTTTGAAGAAACTGGTAAAGGAAGAATGAAATTTCAATGCAGAAAAAGCCAGAAAAAATGAAACAAATGTGAAACTATAAGAACAGATATACAAAGTCAAATTGAAGCCCCACCCCGTCGCAGCATTCCATTCCTAGTGATAAGCTAAAATAATTTTTCAAGAAGAGTATAGATTCTAAACAATTATAAACAATGCTTCCTTGATATATTTGGCCAGCTAAGAAGCTGCAATTTAGGAAGACTATGAGTTGGAGGTATTCCTTATTTTTTAGCATCCCATAGTGGATTTCTTTTCAAAAACTCTCTTCAGTCTTGCTTTGAGCAGGGTAAATCTATGATCTAGTGAAAACGCTTTCATCGCTTAGGTTGTTCTCATATACTGGAAACAATCACTTCCTTTGTTTGCTTTGTACTTGTTAAGTACAAATTGTGTATGTTGGCTCCTAGTTAGGCTTCACGAAGTTACACCAGTATTTTGACTGCATGAGTATACATAGATTTCAGAAAGTAAGACATATTAATTATTAGCTTTTGTTATGCATTAAAATAATTCAAACATCAAAAATCACGTGTAAGGTGGAAATCTTTGCCAATATCAACACTATTTTCCAAATCTCCTCTATCCCATATTTTGCAGACTTTGTTTCTTTGAGAAGTCAGATAAAAGACTTGAAGCAAAATTGTTTGTTTGCAGCATGCTTCTCTAGACAAAATCATTATTCAGTACTTGTAAGAGACATAATTATTTTTTTCTTTACAGAATACTTATAAAAACTACAAAGGTAGGTTGAAAAATCCACCTGAGCACAATAATTCAAGCCCAAATCAGCTACATACCTGCCAGTTTTCTTTGATACTAAATAACTTAAATTTAATTGCTTTGCTAACTGCGGCAGATTAAATAAGATACTTCAAATACTAAGACATTGCTCCAGAAAATGTATCCCTTAATGAGACAAATTTGCTATCTTCCTGTAGAGACATACAGGGTAGATGTAGAGAGATGAAGTACATGAAAAGCTAAGCTTTGAGTACGAAGCAAGATGCTGCTGTTCTCCACCAAGAAACCTTAATTGTTTTCCTCCTTTTTGTTGTTCCTTCAGTCATTCTTTATAAATCCTGTTTTCCAGACTTCTTGATGATTCTTGTTGATTTATCATCTTCATTTGCTTGCCTCAGCTTTCTCTTAATCCTGCACCAGTGGTTGATCACTGGCTGTAAAAGTGGCATGACCAGGGTATTTCTTAACTGATCATTCAGAAAGATTAGAAACATTTTTCCAAGCTGAGTAAGTGGCAAAATAGACGACCTCCCAATGGTCACATAAAACACATTGTTTTACTAACTTAATAACTAGCTTAAACAAGCCAACTTCCAAACCTCACCTCCGTGCTGCTCCCATCTTTGTCTGAGATTGAACACCCAACCCTTCACTGCTTATATTTTGGCTTTCACAACACTGATACTCAGATGGCGGAAAAAAAGAAGTACACATAGAACCACATAGCTTTTTTTTGTTTCCAATCACACTGTGTCAAATTTGTATGAAATAATAGTTTATCATTAAATTATTTATTTACAGATTTAGTATTTTAATAAAATGCAGTACTAAATAGTGCAGCAAATTACAAGTTCTAGCACAACGGCATTATACAATAAGAAAATACTTTGAATCTATTGGAACACAACCCAGAGTTACACGCTAAAGTCAAAGCTTAAGTCTTGTTCACCTTTTTAAGCTATAGTAGAGATCCAGCCAGACAGGATATTGCAGAATGCCAGTTCATTCCAGGAACTGCATGGTTTTGTCCAGTCTTTGAAAGACTAATCAAAGAGAAAAAAATAAAAGGAGATTAAATCTATGTCAAAATCACACTTTTATGAAATGCTGTGATAAATTTTCTTTGAAAAATATATATAGCATTAATATCATTTAGTTTGAGTCTCCACTGAATATAAAATGAACCTCAGCAATATCATCCTTGTTCTATAAACTTTAGAGTCTGCTTAATTAAAAACTCCTCATTAAATTCACTGTCTAAAACTATTTGTCAGTGAACTGGTTTTGCTTGTTTGTCAAAATTCCAGTCTCACAAATCTGTATAATTTTCTGCTAAGTAAGGACTATTCAGGTTAGTGTTTTTAATGATGGCTATAACTTCCTGTGAAGTTCTCCAAATGTCAGAATTAATTTCTCTTATCACTATATAAAATAAAAATCTAGATGTAATTAGGATATACTGAAGATTTCTTTTTCATCACTCTAGGAAATCTCATGTAGAAAATAACTACTTCTCCTGATCTATTGCTTCCTAGCAGAGAATAATGAGATATATATAGGATAGCCAGCAGTGAGCTCATTTATCAGAGAAGAAAAGTCCTAGTTTAGTTAGCACTGCTGAGCTTCGTCTACAATGAGAACTTAACCAGTGCTGAAAGTGTTTGTGAGAAGTGTATATAATAGAAATGGTGCTAAAAATAGTTCAGCTGCAAAAAAAGATGGGGTAATGTATGGGGTATGTTACACACATATCTAAAATTCCTTCTTGACTTCCAAAGCAAGTAAATTTTAGTTCATGGGCTCAATATACGAAGATGTGGTCCACATCGTGAAGACTTTTTGAAGACTTACTGCAATTCTAAAAATACTGTATAAAATTTTGCAAAGAAATTGTTCTTAACAGCTTTCTTGATCACTAAATAAGGTTTAATGAAAAATTACATTCTACCTGTTTTTTGAAAAAGAATGGGGGACAAATCTTCCTTTTCTCTGTTTCATTTTGTGGATTCAGAGTGAATTTTCTTACAAAATAATCACTTTTACAGAAGTTTTTTTTAAAACAGAAGAATAACTCTTTGCTTTCACCTTTGCTCTTCTACTGGTCTTATACAGTTATAAAACCTCTGAAGAAAGAACTCTATCCTGTGTAATTGTTGGTTACTTTCTTGTTTCTGAAAATGAAAAGCACTTTAGACGTTGAAGAAGTAGTACTGTAATATTTACCCTAATATTCACTGAATAAAAGGATTTGAAATTTCTTCTGTCTCACCAGGTATGTAAGGGCAAGGGATTTTTGATTCATTTGCATCTTGCTTACATTCATGCTTGGAAGAAACAAAACCCATAAAAACCCCAAACCAAACCAAAAAAGCCATGGTCAAATCACACTAAAAATCTGGGCTGAGTAACACTGAATACTCCAAAGCTGAAGGGCACAGCTGTAGTGTGTTGTTGTTATAATAACAAAAGACACTGACTCAAAGGCTGGTTTTGCAGAATCTCTACTTTCACTACAAGTATTACTTCTTTTATACACCGTTCTGATCCAAATCGATCGGATTGGTCACTTAATCAATACATCCTTCTTGGTTGGCTGGCTAGCTTAACATCTTAGCACAAAGAGATAGAAAAAAAGAGGGAATAGCACCTGCAGGTTTGTTTTGACTGGAAGTTATCATTATTTAGACTAGGACGTTCGAAGTCCAACAAGCGGATTCTGAGAAAGTTGTTTTTCTCAGTCTCTGACCAAGATTGTGGGGACCACAGTGGTGCGTGGTCTGTTACCTGCATTGCTGTCTCTGGTGGCTGAGGAACATCACAGCAGGATTGAGAGAGCAAGCATTGCGGCCTTAGCCCCTGGTCGTTACAGACTGTATAGACTGTGTCATCTTCTCCACGTGAAAGGGATGGAGGCAAAAACTTGGCCACTCCTGACATTAAGAATTGAATCCATTTGAAAAGCATTTTTACTCAAATCACCATTTCTAAACAAAATTGCTCACTGTCTGGTAGGAAACTTGCAGTTTTTCTATCAATCTTGTACTTTCAGTTGTCTTCCCTGAAATACATGTGCAGCTGAGTATGTACAATTCTTTTCTAATCTTGGGTCTTAATCTGCCATTGTTCATTTTGAAAACTGAATTCACTGAAAACAATTTGGTAAACCAGTGACTCATGTATTATTTAGAATTCAAATGGTAAAAATCTGATATCTGATTCTGGATGTAATGCATGCTATATAAAAGCCTTTATCATTTTCCTGTGATTCTAAGTAGAACTCTTCTTGCTTGCTTCTTGCAATTCAACTTGTTTGTTAGGCTTCCTGTGTGTTTCTGCATTTTCAGTAATGCTGCTAACTTAACATTAACCAGTTCTGGGGTTTTGGTTTTGGTTGGTTTTTTTTGTTTTGTTTTGTTTTGTTTTTGCTATTCCAACCCTAGTAAAACAACTTCTGTATGATAATGTATGCCAGGTTTGAAACAAAGATAGAGTGCTTTATCCACCAGTGCTTCAGAAGAACTGTGCTTTATGGAGACTTTTCTTTCTCCTCTGCTAACATTTTGAAGTCATTAGATTTAAGACTCCTTTGAGAATCAGTGGCACAGTCTGGAGAGAGAACAGGAATGTAAAAGCAGGGGCAATTGCGAGCACTTCCCTTTTGCAGAGGGCTGAGACCATGGCATTGGCTCATGTAGTGCTGAGAGCTTATTGATGACATGGTGTTAAAGGCGTGAGATGCCAAGCACAAAGTGAGTGAACTTCAGAAAAATATGGAACAGATAACAGGCAAAACCAGCCTTTCAAGAGGGTGGCTGCACAGTGATCAGAATCACAGCCGAGAATACAGGGAGAGCTTCCCAAATGAGGGATGATGTTTGACTGCTTAGCAAAGGCCTGAGGCAGCCAGCCCCAGGTGCCTAATGGAAACATTTTTTCTGTGCGCAGTTATGCCTTTCACAGTGTTTTTAACAGAAGTCTGCTGTGCCTTTCAATCCATGAAACAAAAGTTTTTCACTTATTGATGATTTTCCTAGGCTTTCCATCCTTGCAGTAGTGCATCTAAGAGGAGGAAGTATAAGTCTTGACTGTAAGATGAAAGAAATAAAAGTCTTGTAATTTTGAAATTCACTATTCAGTCAATAATTAATCAATTGACTGATCAATATTCTCGTCACATAGAAGGAAGATGCACAGTTAAAAAAGTAACAAGTTGGAAGAGGAACCAAATTTCAATCAATTCAGTCCAGTCAGATAGTTGAAAAGAACTTTTCCTCTACCTTAAAAAAATGGAGAGGTTGTCTCTTAGTTCTTCCAAGGGAAAGTAATTAAATATTTTTTTTCAAGTAGGAGGATTTGCAGTAGAAAAGAGAAAAACAGTATGATGGCTGAAAGTTGAAATTAGGAGTTTCAAATTTTTTCCCAACTTGGAGTTAAGAGGAAGAAAAATTTTACTTTATTTCTTTCTATATCTGAATTTTAAGAAATAAAGATCAGAGGTTTGGAACAAACAAAAGGGAACCAAACCACTAAGGAGTTAGGGTAAATCACAGCTACATTGTATCTCCCTTCACCACTACTCCATTTCTGTAAGTAATATCTTTTCCAATTAAAATTCAGCTAGGTAATGTTCAGAATTGGTTCAGTTTTTATACTCTAATTGTATTTAGCAGTGAGTAATATGGTGGACTTGCCATCATCAAAATATAGCTGCATGTTTATGATATACATTCATGTTGTCAGAAAGAGATGAGAAGTTAATCTAATATGAAGTGCACATTTACTTGAGTTCTTTCATTTTATTTGACAGAAACACTACCATGGTCTGTAGCTGTTAAATAAAAATTCCGCTTTCCACTTCATCCTACTTATATGTAATATATTGATATTAAGGGAGTGATGAATCATGAAGTAGAACAAGAAAACCTATGTATCAACTTGTCTTCATTTTGCGTGGAATTCATAAACTAAAGTTCTTCAGTTCTTCAGTTTGAAGGTTTTTATCTTATTTCTAGTATATTGATCAAACAGTTCATTGATTTATTTTATTGAGCCCATAAAACAAACATCATTGCCTTTGGTCCTTGTCTACATTCCACTTTCACCTCTTAGTCTAAATGCCTAAGGGATGGCAGATGCTATTGTGGGAAATTTTGAGGCTATAAACAGCAGGTACTCAGCTGCTCATGACCAAAATGCAGTGACTCTGAAATTTTCATCCTTTCCACTCTTATACATATGACTCATGCTTAATTTGTGTAGTAATTTTAATTTTATGAGGAAGACATAGAAAGTATTTATGCATTTCCCGTCGTGCTTCAGGTGGACACATGATTAAAACCTTATAATCAAGAAATAATTTTTCACATTCATAGAGTGCTTGTCCTGCTAACTCAGGATTTATTTTTAATTAAAATTTTGAGTGCTGGTATATATGCAAATATCATTATGTTAACAATAATAGCCATGAAAACATGAAAGACTCATTCACTGTCTCAATAGAGCAATAGAGAAGGAAAAGCAGTGAGATATCTTACACCTTCTTTACCTTCATAAAATAAATTGTAATGGACAGAGTATAACATGAGGTTTTCACAAGTTTAGCCCTTCGTGGGTGATTTGCTGTCTGAACATGAAGGAAACTGTAAGGCAGAGCTGGGGAACTTTAACTCTTTCTTACTATTTTGCAGGAAAACATTAATATTTTACAGTGGATAATGTAAATCAGATATGGTGCTTCATTAAGAGCAATTCAAAACTAAAAAATACAGAATTTTTACTTTTTGAAGTGTGGTAAAAATATGGCAAAATAACATAAAATGCAGTATAAGAATATAATGAATTTCTGAATAACCTGTGCTCTGCTTCATACTGGAAACTTTTGTTTCAGTGGTGGAGAGTGGG
>VWZV01005517.1:325120-344871 GCA_013397155.1 Irena cyanogastra | reverse complement strand
GAGAGTGGGTAAGAAGTTCTTTCTAGTTTCTGTCGTTAGAAGGATTAATATAAAAAGCCAAGCTAATATTGCAAGAGTATTGAACTTTGTATGAAGAATCAAGGTCTCCACCATTTGGGCTTTTCTGATGATCAGAAGTCACTGTACCAACACTCTGGTATCTGTAAAGCAGAACCCCTGCATGATCTTGACAAACCACTAGTTTAGCTACGCGTGACTTTGTGTCAGTCCCAAGATGATTTTTTTGTCATTCAGCCTTTATTTATCCATATGGTTATTTATTTATATTCCTTTATATATGTCTTGTTACGGTATACCTTGATGGTGGTTCATTTCGCAGAATGTGATTTTACAAAAGATATTGTTGTGTATCCAGCCATTACATGTGGAGAATATAATGGACTTGCATGGGTGCCTTGTAACTATGTGGCTTCTTGACTTAGCAGGGAAGCTAAGAGATGATGTCAGCCCTAGCTCTATTGCATGCCAATTCTTCTCATTCCAAAGTAAGTGCCAGTGGAGCCTTTTTGGGATCCATTGTAGCCACACCACATACGTATGCAGAACATCTGCCTGAAAGATCTGTCTTTGCCCCTCTCTGAATGCCTCTCTCAGAATGCTGAAATAATTGTACAATTGAACAAATGAGCAGGTATGGATTACCTGAGAAATATTAGAAAGTAGTGGAGATAAACACAGCATAGTGAAAAATCTCTTAGTTTTTATTTCTATAGATTATAACAGCATAGTGAATATTCATACTTATAAATATATGGGTTGGTCCAGGCAGCCCAGAAAATATGCAATTTTCTGTGTGGTTCTTTTCTTGCACTTGATCATGTTAGCTGACATTGGTACTTAACTGCTGTGTCTTAAGTAGTTCCTTCTTGTCTTTCCGTGTGCAAATATGAGGTCTCTTGCTCATTCTCATTTCAAAAATGCTCTCCATTTAGCAAAACATATGCTCTCTTCAAAAAGGCTTCAGGTGATATGGGCATCTCTGCCTTTCTTTAGTGAATCCATCGTAACCAAATTACATATGCATAAATGCAGCCTAAGTCCTTCAAGGACATCCTAATTAGCTGTGTGATTTTGGATTCACTCTTTGGAATAAATATGCCCCTGTGGCTGTTTGAAACATTCAGATTCACAGATTCTATTTGAAAACAGTGATTTGATATATATTAGCTTTATATTGCTATGTACACAGACAGAAAAAGGGACAAGACAGTTATTCACGAAGGTGTAAAATAAGTTGGCTTATTGCACAACCATATATCCTTTTCACGTACATAAAAGATGAGACTCTGATCAATCATCTCTACTACTCCTAATTTATTCACAGTGATATAGCTTAGCTAACTGGATTTGCCTTATGTATAATGAAGTGACAGAAAATATTTCTAGCTACAGTAATTCACTAATTCACGAATAGAACCATCATAGGTAATGGGAGATTTCGATTTCTGTCAGTGTAGGTAGATGAAATATTTCTAAAATATGGCATACAGTAACATAACTTGAGACAAAACATGTTCAATGGAATGTCTGCTCTACAGAAAACCTATAGGGAGATACATCAACATCAGAAAAACTTTAAAAGAGTTGAAGCATTTTTATTAGGTGATCTTAAACCAAGTTTTGCTGAAATAAGAAAACTATGCAGTATAACACTGGATGACTAAATAAAGAGATACTAGGTTATTCTTAGCTGCTCAAACTTCATGACAGTGTCTGTCTTATTAATCAGCTGTGCCACTTTGAGTTCCAATTTTTGTGCTGTTTTGCAGTGTAAAAACAAGGAAACTGTAGTCACAAACTTCTCCCTCAGAGCTGATACTAGCTGTGGTATTGTCAAAATCAATGAGAAGCTCTCCCTTGCTGTGAGTGCAAAGCAGTGGAAAACTGCATGGATTAAACCAAAACGTAGTAGTGCCAGCAATTATTGCAGAGGACATTTGGAATCATCATGCAATCACCATTTCTTTCCTTTTCTCCTTTATCTACTAGGCAACGTTCAACCTTACCTAGACCTAGGTTTTGGTCCTTTTGTTTTAATATAAGGAACTTTAGAAAAAAACACCCACACTTCCATCAGGTTCTAAGGAAGATGAGACTGATGACTAAAAGTACTTGAAATCTAGGAAATCACCGGTAGGCTGGAGTGACAGTTCCACCAGAAATAAAGTTGTGTTGTGTGTTGGAAACTGGTGTGAACAGGGAATGTAGCAATCCCAGAGTCATAATGTTTGATTATAAATTACATTTGAGGGCTCATTAAGGCACAAGACCATGCATTTCATTACAAAAACACAAGGATTTAATACAGGTAAAAAGTCATTATGGCACTCAAGGGCAAAATAAACTGTAAGCAATGCAGCATTCCTTCGTAAGAGTAAAGAAATATATATTCTGCTTCAAGCTTTACCCTAATAGGCCCTAATTCCAGACAAGGCTCCAAATAATTGAGAAATAGAAACATATTATTTACTGATTGGCATTTCTCCCATTTGTTGCTTGCCCTGTCTTCAAATTTTATTTAAGGGTCTTTTTCTATTGAAAGTTGGTCTGAGAAGAATTTGACAATACTGCTAATACTGATTTTATAGAAGTCACATAAATACTAAAAATGTGGCTGAAGGACAGTCCTGTTCCACTTTCCCCCCAATATGGGGAAGTTCTATAAAGCAGATTATAGAGTTAGATTACAAATGCATATCCTAAGCAGTATTTTGGCATTTTGTTCCTTTTGTACAGTGTAAGTATTAAAAGCATCTTTTAAGAACAAACGCATCTTTCCACTTCCAACAAAGTTACTTACCACATTCCTCTCATGTTATCTGGGAAATTATTACACTGATGAGTCCATTATGCAGATCTTTCTAAGTTAGTCTGAAAACCTGTATAGTTGTGGCACTGTGGTGCTCTGAGGTGCTTTTCTAAAAGGCTAATTATCCAGTGTCAAGCACATTGCTAGTGGAGTAGTGCTAACTACCTTTTCTTCTCTATTTGTTCAACTAATGAACTTAATTAGGTTCAACTTAGGTCCATTCTTTTCACCTGTTTTTAACTTGAAACTTGCTGCTGCTTTGTCAGTTCTAATGAAGAAACTTACCTATTCTTTCCAAACGTATTATTTCTGTCATTTAAATGTGTTAGCCCTCTGAGAGATGGCGAGGGTACCAAAGAGTATGTGTGCAACACAGCCTCGCTACAGCTGCAAGAATATTCACAGACCAAGTCCTCTCAATGCACATTTGTGGGCATGTGAGAGAGAAGGGTCTAATGGGCAACTTTCAACATGGCTTGGCTAAGGGTAAAACATTGTCCAGCTTGGGCCAGAGTGCAGGAGAAATATTAACACATTAGAGGTTCTCACAGAGACAGCAGGGCTGGAACACTCATGCTGCAAGGGAGGTTGTGGTAGTGGCTCAGTGGGAGCAGATTTGTCTTCACAGCACCTGAGTGCACCCCAGTAGAGGGTGAAGTGGATCACAGGGATGGGGATCTGCTCTTCACAGTGATTTCTAGTGGGAGAATGAGAGATATTGGCCAAAACAGGAGAAGTTTTAAGGTTTAAGACAAGTTTTTTTTCCCGCAAGGACAACCAGGAATCAGTGCAGGGCACAGGGAGGTGGTGGTGCCTTTCTCCTTGGAGGATTTCCAAACTCCTTGCAATAAACTCCTGAGAAACTCACTCAGACTCCATGTCTGAGCTTGCTCTTTGCAGGGGTTAGGACTAGAACCTCCTCAGGTCTCTGCTGGCTTGCTGTTTTACACAATTGCTTTGATCCCCTCCGTGGTATTTCACCACTATGTTCACCTGGCTTATTCATTTTTACCCAAAGATCAGCCACTGTAAATCACATATAATTTGAAGACCTGCCTTCAACAAAACAAAGCAATAGAAATACTGCTAATAGAAATAATACTTAGAATTTAGTCCTAGCAGTGGATTTCTCTTGCTTTTCATGGACTTTGATTTTAGTTAAAATCTAAACACCTTATACAGAGAAGTACTATGCAAATGCAAAAGAACTTTTATTTTTATTGTAGTGTAGAAAAGCCTTAGTAAGCATAAAGGTTGCAAGCTTTGTGCTTTAAATTTTTACCCTACATTTAGATTCAATTTTTGGCTCTTGTGAATGATTCTTCCAGTATCAAGGGATACCTCTGTCATCACAATATTTTCAGTAACATGCACAACTCTGAAAGTCAAGCCTCTACAAAGTAATAAGAACCATTCTGCAGAGAAAACATCAATTCTACTATATTTCAACTACGAAAGATGATAATTGCAAACAAATGCAATCCTTGAATCTATTGTAATATAAAAACTGAGTGATATATCACCTTGGGCATGGCAATAGTTCTAGAGCTAACATGACTGTGATTACTTCCTACTATTAGGAAATGAACCTTCCCTCCCATGTAAAGTAGAAAAACATTACTTAGTGAAGGGTATATGTCCACGTCAGCCACTGACAGATAATCTTTTGCAACAGTAGATGAAGTGGGTGCACCAGAGTAAACGTCTTCACTTTTACATTTGAAATTTTGCGACTTTCAAGGGTTCTACATAGACATAATTTTCCATGGTTAAACAGAAATTTCCAAGCATAGAAATCATAGAAATTGCTCTATTTTTGAGATTTGCACCATCAATTTATGGGTATTTGAAAAGATCAGAAATATTGTTTAAATAATTTAAATCAAATATGATGAAATCTACAGCACAGAATTATGCTGCACTGCATGTATGCCATTTCCAGTCAAGCCCACATGCTCAACACGCAGTTACTATACAAGGTGAATAGTGTGTATGAGCAAACAAGAAGAAATATGGACCTCGATATGTTATCTGTAGTGGTCAATAACCTTTTAAGCAGCTGAGTAGGACCATAGATGTATTTAAGATCCAGAAAATGACTTAATAGATCTATAGAATTCAGCTGACTTTGAAGTTGGTTTTTTACAATGCTTCTACAATTTCAGAGAGGTTCTCCGGCTGCATGGTGAAGTTTTAGACAAGCCAGTTAATGTACACTCTTCTAATTAACCTGGAATGGATAAAGTTCTACAGTTTTTAGAACAGTTATGTGTTTAGGCTGAGTATTCAAAGCTCATAGTTGGGTCTCCAAACTAAACTTTCTGTGTGTCTCCATTATTGTAGACTGTACTGTATCTGCACCGATGTCTTCCTCACCAGTTATCATAAGTTTGGAAAATTTTCTCTTTTTAAAATTTAGTTTGGGTTCATATTTTTACTATCTCTGTAATCTCATTAGCATACACTAAATATGTATAAGAATGTTGTTGAAATTTATCTCCTTAAAATATAGTATCTTTGCTTTCATTTCTGAATTTAAGGCTTGAAAAGGCATTGTGGATCCTGTGTAAGAGAAGTTTATCTAGACCATAAAAAAAAACTCTTTGGTTGGAAACATGGATACAAAAGGCATCTCTTGATCACTAGTTTCCCTTATGTCTTCATGTCTGTTCCATTCTCTGACCCTGCCATTGTCTTGCTATTTCTTGCTGAACAGAAATAATCTCATTTCGTAGAATTGACCTGTAGAGAACTGTCAAAACACAAATCACTTGATCACTGGCTAGATAACCTGAGTCATGTCAGAAAGTCACTGCCCTGCCAAATCTGTTTTAGAAACCCCCAAGGAGCTGACATAATGAATCAGTTCTCCCTGATGAGGCTTTCTGAGGGGTTTTTATGTTTTCTCTTTCTTAGTTTGGTTTTTAGTGGTTTGTTTTTTGGTTTCTTTTGGGTTGGTTTGGGTGGTTTTTTTGATTTGGTTGATTGGCTTGTTGGGGAGATTTTGTGTTTATTTTTGGATTTTATTTGGTTTTGCCTAAATGTTAAGAATCTGTTTTTCGCTTTCCTCTTTTTTAGTGGCAATGTTGTTAAAAACAAACAGGATGTGTGCATAAAGCATGCACAGCACTGATAGTTCACTTCAGGAACTGCAAAGTTGCTACTTGACCAACAGAAATGTCAGCATGAATGAACATAATGTCACGCAGTGATTACAATTACTGTAATCTCTCTGCACTTGCTTTGCTTTGCCTATTCCTTTGGTTTTTGCCTGCTTGACATGAAAGGTTTTTACCTCATAAGAAGAGAAGATTAGAATAAATGGATTTTTAAAATCTATCCCAAAAATGACAAAATACCTGAAGAAAATAGAAAAAGAAAATAATATAATTCTTGTGTTGTTGATATATCACTACTGTTTTACGTTATTATGTCTTCAGAGATGCAGATGGATTACTAATAATTTGTCATGTCACCAGTTGTTAGGGTCAGATCTGTCATCAGATTTCTCAGACTCCAGTTTCTGTATGTTTTTGCTTTTCCTAAAGTGAGTTGACAGGGCAGGGTCAATATGATGACTTAGGTGTCATTAATCTTGTGCAGGAAAAAAGGATTATCAGCTGTGGAAATCTGTTAGAGAAGATTAAGCCATTGTAACTCTGAAGCTAAAAGACAGTTACACAGATTTGGAAAAAAGTTTTTGATTAGTATATCCATTTAGAAGAATATCACAGCAAGATGCAGGAGGAATTTCCTTCTTGAGATTGGGGTGAAACCAGTCTTCCAAGCTTATTAAAAAAATGTGAAGGCACTAATCTAGGACAGCCCATCTTTATGATTCTATTTACTCTTTGACAAAAATGCCCCATTTCAAATCCCTCCTTATGATACTTTCAAAAACCAGCTAAGTACCATTGTTTTGGAAGAACATCTTTTTTCCCTTATTGAAGTTGTCAACCTCTGTATTAATAATTAAGTAACTGCTAGAAGAGAATTCATGAGGCAAGACTCTTGAATCATATTAATAACTTTCTTGATATCTTTTGGAATTCTTGCCTGCTAAATAAGTCCTGTGCTTGAACAATAATTTCTTAAAACTTTTATTTGAAATTCCACGTTCCATTCAATATCTTCCGATTTGAGGAGTTCGTTTGGTTTTGACTATAAACTTCTGGATTAAAAAAAATAATCCCTGACCACCCCTATGCAGAAGCATCTCTGTATCCCTAATAGGCCTAGAAACAGGATAGGTATATTTAAAAGTATAAACAATACAGTTGTATTGTTAAGTATGTTCCTGAAACATCTTTGTTCCGCCTTCCAGTCCCAAAAAACTTGCTTTAAGACTCTAGGCTATAATAATTTGATACCTTTTTTCAGTTTGAAGTGAGGAGGGAGACATTCACCTCTAAACTTGTAGTTTTAGTGAAAATTAAGTCCTACTGGTGCTTCCACTAAAATTATGTAGCTTTAGTTGCAATTTGCCATCTGCAATTAGATTAATCGTCTCCAAACTGATGAAGTGTAATTTGTAAATGAACAGTTTGTTTCTCTGACAGGATCACTCCAGTCATCTAACTGTCAAGTCTCCACCACATTTACTTTCTTAATCATGACTGTCAGAGTCTAGCCTTTTGGAATTAGACTGACTTTCTAGAGTTGTCCCTCAGCTTGACTCTTTGACAAAGACTAGGGAGGGCAGGAAAGACTTCTGTTTCTGATTTTCTTCATAGCCACAGAAAAGCAGAGGTGCAGGCTACTTTATTCCTTCCATCTTTCTTTTGACAGTGTTAAATAGGTCTTTAAGATCAGATCTTCTTACACAACATTTTCCTGTTACACATTCATGATGATATGCCATGACAGAGGTGAAAGCTAAGAACAATTTCTTTATGATTATAATAAAGATCAAATATTAAAATGGCACAGTATACTTTACACAGTAATGATACAATTATATAGAACCCTAGGACTGGTTGGCCTTGAAAAGCTTTAAATTATCCTTTCTCTCATGATTTCTTTCTAATGCTCCCCCTGGTAGTGCCTTCTGATTCCAGAAATATCAGGTTTTAATGGTTCTTTCAGCTTTCAGGCAACACATCCTCATTTTTCTCAGAATATATTCTTTTCACAGATACATCTGATACATCTGTGTGTGTGCGTGTTTGTGTGCGTGGTTTTGGGGTTTGGGTTTGCAAAAGGAATGAAGGTGTTGGATTTTTTTACTTAACAGCAGCAGTAGCAGCTAATCTTTTTCTGAGCCTCTTTATGCTTCTGATAATAAAGTTCAGCTGGTTTATATTGTTCCACTAGCATTTATCTAAAGGGTTGAGATGAGCTAACAGTTGAGCTTTGTGAAACTGCAGATGCATGCATAATGTATATTTCAGAATGACAAAACTAATATTCAGATCACACTACCTATATCTGCTTCTAAACTTTGACAATGAACTGCTTTCCTGCGAGCTGTTATTTGCATCCTGATTTGTTACAGTGTGTACAAGCTCCAAAGCAGCATTGCATATCCTTCTGAATTTGAGTGAATAAAAAAGTTTGTCAAATCAGGTTCAGGACTTGTAATGATTTGTAAGAATTACAAGTAGATTATTATTATTTCCAATTCCAGTCTTTTGGGGTTGGCCATTTTACTCACAGAGAATTGTATCTTTGAAGACAGCTATAGCAAGCCAATAAGGAAAAATAATGCAGAGACAGCTGAGATGCCAGTATTTGAAATTTTGGCCGTGAATATTTTTAACATTTATTATGTATATCTTTAACATTTACCACTAGCAAAAAGTAAGAAAAGAGGCCAGAAAGTGTAGTGTCAGAAAACAGATATTACTAATATAGTTTCTCTCTTCTCCTTTAGTAAATTGTAATTACACTTCTTTTCTCATATTAATTTGAAAGATTTTAAATTAATTCTTTATTTACCGGTTTTGTTTTTCAATTAGCATATTAATTGCTCACTAATCAGTGATATTATTCTCATTTCTACCCTTCAAATCCATATTTTTCTCATGCATGTTCTTCTTTATGTACAGAGATCTTTAATGTCATTTTAGTTATTGTATATCTAAATAATTTTTTTTTAGTTTTTAGCTATCAAAGTTACAAGCCACTGATTCTCCCCACTGCCATTGCCCCCACAATGATTAGATTATTTTGGTAATATCTAACAGGGAATGAACAAATAACTCTTCAAATAGGTATTTCAAATATATGAGGAATTAAGATTAAGGAATTAAGATAAATTCACTTACGGTTTTTTTCATGCTAAAATGTTTGACAGTTCAGAACTCAGCAGAAAACAAAGGAAAGGCACTACAAACCTGACAAAATGAAAATTAGTTTTGCAATTGACCAGACATTAATGAAAAATGTTCTAATACCATTCCCACTGCTTTGCAGTCTGTGGCAGTTTCCTCACTTTCGTCTAAAATGGCAAATATTTACTTTATGTTCCAGTAGAGCCAAACCAGCTTTCCTGATGTTGATCCCACTTTAAGGGATGCCTCTGTTCTGCCAGCCTTATATCTCACACCTAAAGTTCTGCTAAGGTGTGTTAAGAATTGCCTTTGTGTTGATAGAAATACAATAACTTCTTCAAGAGCAGATATTTGCTCTGGCCCAGGATCAGATAAAGGCACTGTGTGAATTGGTAACAAACATTTTTTTTCTTTCCCCTAACGGAAGGGAATGGCGTAAGTTATCTCCCGTGTCCTCCTTTAACTTACCATGGCATAGTTTATTTCCTTGTGCTCAAGGGCAGCTACTCTTAAGAAACAAGGCTCCACCTTTACCCACTTCTGAGTTTGGGCTGTCTCCAGCTACCTCCATCTGTCACAGGACATTGAGCAGGCATTCCAACTGTTCTGTCATGTCCAAAACTTAAGTAGCATTTGTAAACAATATTAAAAACATTTGTAACTGGGATGGCCAAAAAATATTAAATAAGAGATGTTTAATTAAATGAGAACTGTGATATTAGCCTGGATGGCTAAGATTTATGAAAATCTCAATTCATCACTATTTTGCTAGGCTGAGATCACATCTAGGGGCTAGTTGATGAGTACAAGGATTTTCACAAGAGAACATTTACTGCAAATGAAGGAATAAGTGTGTTGGCAATTAGAGACTTTGGGGGAATATAAAAGATCAGCCCCTGAAATTGAATTTAGTTGTGACTGTTCTGTTTTCTGTGATTGATCAGGCTTGTGCAATGCCTCAGCTTTTCATTAATGTCAATGAGGCTCTGCCACCTCAGCAGAGGGAAGGCCACTTGAATTCTGCTTTCATTCTCCTTTTCTTATTTCCCTGGAGTTCAAGGGTCAGCAATCAAAGTGCACATCAACCAGCTGAAACTGAAACTTTTTCTGCCTCATTGAACAGACTCTGAAAAAGCCTTGGTTGTATGAATCATTTGTATTGCTATTTCCCATTGCTATTTATCTTACAAATAGAAGAAAAAAACATCACCTGCATTAGTCCTGGCATCCTGTATGAAGTTATTTCTCATGTCTGTGCAGATAAGTAATTGTATTTTATGTTTATCTTACAATGAGTTGTGATTTCCATAGTGAATGTATCATTCAAACACAGATAAATTCTCTTCAGACTAACTGAAAGAGCTAGCTTAGTTCGAGGGTGGTCTTCATTTATGGCATAGACTGTGAGTTATTTCGCCATAAGTGAAAGGATTGTCATGCTTACTGGACCATTGAAGACCTCTCAGAATTTATTGCTAGAACTTCTCTTGGGTTTTATGAAAATTTTAATCATGACAGTATCCTAAAAACAAAACAAACAAATAAACTGACAAAAAAAACCAAAATCCCAACCAAAAAAATAGAAAACTAAACCACAGTAAAAAAAATAACAATGAAAAAGTAGAACTTGACTGATAAGTGAGGAAATATCCTTGTTGAAGTTTATGGAAGTCAATTTTTTTTCTCATCTAAGGCACTTGAAAGGTAAATAATATACGGCTATCTTTAAGGTCCTGTCCAACCCAAACCATTCTACAATTCTTTCGCTTTTTCTGACACAACATGGAATCATCTTCTAAGGAAATTTGTCCTACAATGTAACTGTTAAGAAAATAACAACTTATTTAGCCACCATATGATATGTGGTTGAGTGAAACTGAACAAAGGGAAACGACATGTTATGAGCAGCAGAAAGGGAGCATAAAGAAGTGATGCATCCACTCACCCTTTCTCCTGTTTTTTTCTTGACCACCTCTGTCCAGCAACTGCGTCTTGTTCTGTGTTATTCCTCAAGCTACTAATGAAAGCTGGCAGCTGTCTTGCTAGCTACCTGAATGCTTGGCTAACCAGTTGGACAGTGTTGATGAAACCAGCAGCTATTAACACAGAGACATACATTTTCACCTAAATGGTGTGCTTGGGTTCTGCCCAACAATCTTTAAAAAATAATCGCCAACTCCAATTATCAGCTGAATGTTTTAGTTTATTTATATACATACATGCAAATGCACACAAGCCTGACAGACCTTTTTCCTAATTTTTATTTTTACTTAGCAAAAAAAAAAAAAAAAAAAAAAAAAAAAAAAAAAAAAAAAAAAAAAAAAAAAAAAAAAAAAAAAAAAAAAAGTAGATCGTTCAGTATGCACTTGTACAAAAGTTGCAATTTGTAGAAGGTTGGGCTAAAGTTGTATTAAAAGGGAGAGCACTCGCGAACTGTGTGTGCATGGAGTAGTTTCTTTTTGCTCTCACTGCTGTGGTTGATGTTTTATTCAGATGATCTCTAAAGATACTTAGTTAATTAGCTCAACGAAGCAACACAAAAATTTAAGTTAGGTCAGGTAATGAGTTCTGTAGTTTCAGTTGGCTTCCCTGGGTGATTTAACAGAACAGCATTATGTTTTCTCTTGGCCTTGGAAATCCTCAGGCTTAACTCCCAAACTTTCACTTGAGCACTCACAATATCTGTTATCTAACTGATAAATTAAAAATGACAGAGGATGAGAAATGGAGAATAAATTGGCTGTTCTGAGTTCAGCACTAAAGGACAGTAGCTCAGATGATTCACCTTCAAGGACTAAAGGCAGAAATAGCCTTTGAAAGCTGAGTGCTTTCCCTGAAGGTATCTACCAGCCAGCATGAATTTAAGGGATATACCATCCCAGGCTTGATTTCCACTGAACCATGAGGGTCAGTGCCAAGCAGTTGGAAAGGGACTCCTGCCAGCAGGAGTCCATCGGGCAGCTGGCAGAGGTGGAGCAGTGCAGGCAAAGGCACTGCTTGGGTCATTATGGACACACAGCGTGCAAACATATGTCAGTGCTGCCAATTAAACCATGGATGTTACACTGTACCTAAACAGAATTTAACTATACTTTCAGCAATAAGGCAACAAAGAGTTCCTTAGTTTCTTTTCTTCAGTGCAGGTTATGTACAAAAAGTGCAAAAAAGGAAATATGATTAGCCTAGATTCATATAATTAACTCAGTTTATTACAGTGTTTTAAATCCCAAAGAAATTTTATCTATTCTCTCCTTTCCAGTAGAAAAGCTCATATACTCTACTGCTGCAGTTTTTTCTGCTGCTTTTTATTTTTACTTTTTTCTGGTCTTAAGGGCTTGTCTCTTTTTTCCAATATTGAAAATTACTTAATGTCTCAGTTTGATTATGGCATAATTTCCGTCTCTCTAGAGAGTGTGAAAGCAAAAATATTGAAACAAAGCAATGTCTTCATCAATTTGTTGGGAAAAACGCAGGAATAAAGTAGTTTATTTTTCTTGTAAGTATGAATAGAGAAAAGGTTATGACCAAAAAAAGGAATATTCAGAGAAAGAATATATTTTGCAGAGTGGAACTTTTATATTGCTCTCCAGTCAGGACTTGCATTATTTATTTAGTCATGTGAAATTTATCTCAGAAAAAAATAAATTGGAAACTGGATTTCCCAAACAGCAGACAGTATCATTATCATAACTTGCATTAGTTTCACTGTGTTAATTTCAAATTTTTCTTCTTTTCTTCCCCCCCTCCCTTTTTTTCATGGTTTTGTTTGGGTTTTTGTTTGTGAGGGGGTTGGGGTGGTTTTGGTTGGTTGGTTTGTTTGTTTGACTGTTTGTGGGGGTTTTTTCCTTTTTTATTTTTTGGGGGTTTTTTAGGATTTCTTTGTGTGAAATAAAAGAGAAAGGTATTCTCCGTATGGGGATGTGTAATTTTTACCAATCAGGGCAGTATTAGAGGTTGTAAATACCCTTAAGAATGCCAGACTACTGAGCCAGCTAAAAGCTCTTGTTGATCAGATGCTAGATGCAGTCTAGCAGTACAGGAATGATGCTCAACACAGATTCATTCATTTGCATCTAGTTGCATTTGCAGCATACAACTGTACTCTGAAATGCAACATCACTTGCAGTACTAAAGTATTTTTGTTACGTTAGAGAGCTCTGTACAGCACAGGAAAGGTAGTACTTCAGATCTCTACTGGATTTCTTAAAATCAGAATTTCTTTGGCTTTTTCTGGTTCATAGGAACTCTCACACTTAGTCGCAGTGTGCCCTGGCAGCCAGGGATGTTATCCGTGTCCTGGGGTGCATCAAAACTGGGCAAAGGAGGGGATTGTCCCGCTCTGCTCTGCACTGAGGCAGCCTCACCTTGAGACCTGCGAGCAGTTTTGCCCTCCACAATACAAGGATATTGAGCTGTTAAAGAGCATTCAAAGAAGGGAATGAAGATGGTGAAGGGCCCTGAGGGGAAATCATATGAGGAGCAGCTGAGGTCACTTGGTCTGTTCAGCCTGGAGGAGGGCGAGGGGAGACCTCACTGCAGTTACAGCTTCCTTGTGAGGGGAAGAGGAGGGGCAGGCACTGATCTCTCCTCTGTGATGACCAGTGACAGGACTCGAAGGAATGATCTGAAGTTGTGTCAGAGGAGGTTCAGGTTGGATATCAGAAAAAGATTCTTCCCCTAGAGGGTGGTTGGGCATTGGGAGAGTCTTCCCAGGGAAGTGACTGCAGCACCAAGCCTGAGTTCAGAAAGTGTTTGGACTATATTCTGAGACACATGGTGTGGTTCTTCAGGCTGTCCTGCTCAGGAACAGGAATTGTACTTTGATGATCCTGATGGATCCCAACTTCCAGTTCAGAATATTCTGCTTTTTATGATTCCATGAAACGCACGGTAGAAACATCTGTGAATGAAAAGTCATAGTTAGGACTGACACTGATGAATGATTATTCTGCCTGTGTCACTTTCTTCCTTTTAAAAAATATTTATAAGTATAGAATCAATAAGGCTGTAAAAGACTTCTAAGATCAAATCCAACTATTGGTCAGAAATGTGTGTGTGTGTGTCTATGTGTGTACATATATATATATATATACACACACAATATATATAAATATATTTAGAGTATAAGTATGTATATGCATAGCTATAAATATCATGTTAGCAGCAACCATTCCGCTACCACCTTTTTCCTAGGTTTTGTATAAAAGCCATGTCTTGAGTCATCTGGAGGGGAAAGGAGATGGGTATTTTTTGTTTTACTTCTACCTTGTGTGGTACACATTAAAATTAATTGAAATTAATACACATTAATTTCAAATGGCATTCCACCAAATATAATTCATAACCAGAGCATTGCAGAATGCTCCACCTGTGTGATAAATATAGAGGAAGAGCTACTTAAGTGTGCATGAAGTCTTTTGCCAAGTGATTCAGAGCATTGTATTTGGGTAGCAGGCCCAGGTTTTGGTAACAAGGGGACTACCAGGGTGGCTTCTATGAGAAGCTGCCAGAAACTTTGCCCATGTCCAGCAGACCCAATCTGTGTTGTCTCCAAGGCCAAGGCCTTGCCAGTCAGAGATGGTAGTAATGCCTCTGTGATAGCATATTTAAGAAGGGGTAAAAAAAATTAGTGCTGATGTAATTGGGGTCATAGAAGAGCAGGGTGAAAACATGTGAGAAGAATAGCTCTACAGACACCAGGGTCAGTGGAGAAGGAGGTGCAGGAGGTCCTCTAGAGCAGACATTTCCTTGTAGCCCATGTTCCAGATTATCATGAGGCAGGATATACCACCGCAGCCCATGGAGGCCCATGGTGCAGCAGAGATCCACCCACAGCCCATGGAAGAGATCCATGTTGGAGCAGGTGGATGCCTTACAGGAGGCTGTGAACCCATGGGAGGCGTGTGCTGGAGCAGGGTCCTGGTAGGGACCTGTGGGCCCATAGGGAGAGGGGCCCGCACTGGAGCAGGTTTCCTGCTAGGACTCATGGCTCCTTGTGGGACCTTCCCTGAAGCAGCCTGTCCTTCAAGAACTGCACCCCATGGAAGACTGATCCATGTTGGAGCAGTTCATGGTGAACTGTCTCCTGTGGGAGAAACCCCATGCTGGAACAGGGGAAGAACTTCTCTCACTGAGCAGTGGCAGAAACTTTTGTGTGACAAACCGACCGTAACTCCCACTATCTGTCTCCCTGCTCTGCTGTGGCAAGAGGCAGAGACTGTGAAGGAGGGAGGGCTGGGGAGAAAGTGGTTTTAAGATTCATTTTATTTCTCATTATCCTGCCCTGATTTTATTGGTAATAAATTTGGTTAATATTCCCAAGCTGAGTCTGTTGCCGGTGATAGTAGTCGGTAAGTGGTCTCTCCTGGTCCTTATCTCAACCCATGACCCTTTTGTTACATTTTCTGTCTCCTATCCAGTTGTGAAAGGGAGTGATAAAGTGACTTTAGCAGATATCTGACATCCACTCGTGTTGAAATCACCACAATATCAACAGCTGTGCAAACTGGAATAGTATGGCGCTGGAATGTGTCACATTAGAGACACATCTCTATTCTTTTAGCACCAGCTTTGAGAACTGATCGTGTTTTGAAATATAGAGTGGGGGCCAAATTCATCCAAAGCAATTTATTTTTCTTCAGAACAGACCAGTAACATGTCTCTTAGAAGTGATTTATATCTATTTCAGCAATAATTAACACTTTCTGCATTTAAAAATATACCATTGAGATATAAAATGGAAGTATGATTTCTTCAAGTTGTGCTGAACTATTTTGTTTAACCAGTGAAATCTGGGAACCATTAGTACTTAATATCTGGAATATAGAACAAGGTAAAATTCCAGAAACTTTAATGTGGCTTCTGCTTTACCTAAGACGCCCTTGTCTCAAATGACAGGCTCATTTGATTTGTGTGGGGCCCTTCCTTCAAAACCTCTTCAAAAAGGAAAACAACAGTACTAGTGTCACCTTGGATTTCTTTTATCACACTCCTAAAATTTTCTTTTAATAGTGATCAGTATCATTATTTTTGTCATCCAGACTGGAAACAGAGGCCCAGAGAAGTAAAAAAAACTTGGGCATGATTAATCAGCAGAGGTGATGATGCAAGGCAGTGTGCGTGGTCTGCAGACTTGAACTTGGCCTTTCACACACCACCTTTTAGCATATTGACTATACCTCTGCAATAATGTTTAGCATCCTAAGTGTACATTTGTTTCCCATGAGGTCAGCCTTCCTTCTACTTGTGCATTGGGGGATGTAGGCCATGAGGCACAAGGCCGTTGTTTACTCTTTTGGGTGCAAACTGCCTACTTCTTTGATTTCTTACGTAGAAAAGTTAGTTCTTCTAGTCAAAGAGGATGGATGTGGGTAAAATAATTAATAACAAGTAATAAATATTTATATCTATAATGAATTATGTGATGCATAATTGATTGTGTACTGTATAATACATAATACAACTCTGTATTGCAGCTATCTACAATATATAATTTATATTATACTATTATAATTATACTTAATTATAGTCATTCTGGTAATAGCTCCCCCTCAGTCTATGTACTTTGACTACTCTAGTTTGTTATTCAGCCATTTAATCATTGCTGTGTAGTCAATGTCATTTCAATACATTTTAAAGGCAATCAAATTTGTGATTTTGCATTTGAGAGTCACTTCTTAAGGACCAAAAGTTTCACCCCACCTATCTTCTCTGGAACTGTTCTGAAGGAACAAAGTATCTGTGGATGCTGCCTGACAACTGATAATTTATCTCCTGTATTGTTCCCTCCTGATACCAATGGCGCAGCAGCTACCATACAATTCTGAGTGAGAAGTCCAAGGACCTTTGCAGTCTTCCCAAATTTAGGCAATTTCCAGGAAAGAGGCGGTGGCATGTAAGTTTCCTAACATTAATAGTTTTAAACTAATTCAACAGGTTTAAACTGAAATTAAAGTGTGCACTATCCAAGTTCCAAGAAACTATGAGAAACTGCATGCTGTTTTACTTGATTTTCTGTAAATTATTTTCTTTCCTCAGTCTCTCAGATGTTCTGCTTTCAAATTTATAATGATTTAAAAAAATGAATAGGTGGAGGTGTCTGCCTTTAAACAGTTGCCATAGCGTTGTCTACAAACAACAGCTCAGGATTTTTCAGACTCTTGTGCTTACTCCGGAGGGGACAAAATACTCAGGCAAAACTAGCAAGCTCAGGCAAGAAGTCATCAGTCTCAGCACACTGATATTTGAAGGCTCTCTTGGCACCAAGAGAAAACATGCTCAAGTCAAATACTGCTTTTATGAATAGAATTTCAACTCCCTCAGACCAACATAGATGATTTTTTCCTGTGCTTTTTAGTTTTAGCAGGTAAGAGCCTTTCTGATCGACAGACTTCATTCACTGGAGAACTTAGTAGGGCTATTGCTTGGCTAGTGATAAATTAAGTGGTTATTGATGATTATTTTTGTGTCATGTCTTAGAGAGTGCAGATGAAAAACAGTATATATGAAAACTAGTTATCCCTTTCCTTCGATTATATTATTTTACAGCACATTGTGTTACCTCCAGTGTTGCTTTGAAATAGTCTTCTCTCTGACAAAAGCTGCTCTAAACCTGGGTAAAAATGGAAAAACAAAAGCAGCGCGGGATGAATTGCAATCATTAGGGTTTCTCTTGACACATTTGGAAGGATGTCCATTCTTTATTCTTTAGGATTTTTTCTTGAATTTTTATACAATAATTAGCTTTCTCATTATACCTGTGTAATCCTGAGAAGAGCTAAACTAGCTTCAAATCTTACTTGCTTTCTGACATTTTATTTACAGTGATATCAATGGAAATTATGTATGTTTAGTACAATTCAGAATCAATTTCTTCATCTCTGTGATGAAAGCATGTTCTGCTGACTTTTGCATTTTCTATGCTGCAAGCCATTTCTGTGGGAAAAACCTTGTTGCAAGTGAATTGGTTGTAGGTTTTTCTCTCAGCAGTCCCGGTCTGATATTTACGAGTTTCTTTCTGTTTCTCTGTTCCCAGTTTTCTGTGGTATTGGGTTGTGATGTAGAAACTGAGTATCAGTTTCCCTGGAAACAATAAGCATATGAGATATTACATAACTTAAGAAGGTGGGGGCTGTAGAAGAGGTGGCTTCTATCCTTTCTCAAGTTCTAAATAGAAGCTGGGGATGGAGTCACCATGGTAGATACCTGTACAACTCGAGGACACACAGACTGGTATGACAGACACTCTGACTTGGTCATATGAACCACTTCCAGATAGCTGGACTCCCATGCCCTTCATCAGCCTGGCAGAACTTTGGTTTCAGCTAACAGAGTAAAAACTGCCACATTCCTTCTCTTTAAAGAGAAACGTGGAATTTAAAGAATATCCTGCTTTTTGTTGTGGTTTGTGGGTTTTTTTTGTAGGTAATAAAAATATCTTTTCTGACACCCCAGCAGGATAGAAACTTCGGTTTAGTCCTTTTTTGAATCTTTGTTCCTTCCTTATCTTCATGCATCTTAGAAATCAAATGTTTCAGCGTTTAAGAAAATAAAAGAAAGACGATATTTTCCTGTATATAATATTATAGGAGTTTATCTTGTGCAGTTGGACAGTGTCTGTGATACCAAAAAATAAATGGAGGGGAGGAGAGGACTCCTCTGGTAATCAAACATTCAGAGGCTTCATGGGGCAGTTTGCAAGCAATCTGCAGCTGAGAAATTGTACTGTATCTCATTGCCCCAAGGATGGTAGATAGAGTCCACAGCACAGTAAGGATCATTCTGCTTCTGCACTCACTAAAGTAAAGCATTCAGAAGAATGAAGTGGAAGTGCAGAATGTTCTTTACATTTTTCACTGCATAGAGAAGTGCAGGTTATCAAAAGGCAGCACTGACAATGACTTTGAGCAAGGCTGCATGACAGAAGGGATAGAGAGTCAAGCACTCCCAATCCCACTCATTTTGTCTGCAGACAGGGTAACTCTGGAACCAAATCTGCCAAATCAGCTACCACTTCGCAAACTTTTTTTTTTTTTTTGTACTATGCTTTCTGGAAGAGATATGGTATACCAGAAGATTAGCTTTTGTGTGAACTACACACTCCTGCAGCAATTGTATACTGCATGATTTCTAAGCTTTCTTCAATTTATTAGATGTTCTTAGCTAACCTGAGAGTTACTTTGACCACTTTATATTTTCTATCTTAAAATCTGTCAGAATATCACCTTAATCCCATTTTTGTAACACTGCTGAGTTTGGTTTTGCCCTCTCAGACAGCTTTAAGTTCCTTTGTAAGTACACACATCATTCTTATGATTCAGTGCATATAGAGAAAATAACAATGTGACTCAGATCTGAATTGTCTAGGTCCATCTCAAATAGATTCTGAATGTGCCCCTGGCTCTTCAATTGTTTCTCTGTTACCAATGACAGTGAAATCTTGCCTGCGTTAATCTCATAGCAGCAATCCCTGCAGTGACACTTAAGGGAGAGTCCAACAGAAACAGATTCCTAGTTAAGACTTCAGTGCCCAAAATAGTAATTGGGCATCCATAATTGCTTGTTTCCTGTTATATAAGAGTACAACCCAAATATAACCTCTTGAGGAAGCATGTAATGACTTGGGACTGGGAAAAAGTAATTGTTCCTAT
>VWZV01005517.1:294151-325084 GCA_013397155.1 Irena cyanogastra | reverse complement strand
AAGTTATACCTGAAGATATGAGAGGATTTTATACTGTATATGTATGTACAAATAATGTATCCCATATAAATTTACCATAGAATATATGTTCAGATTTATTTGATCTTTCATTATTATCATTACTGAAAAGCAATTTGTTATGAAAACTGACTGATGCTGTTCCAGAATTGCTTCATTCCTCTGAGTTGCTGATTTGCAAATCACCCTCAGCGTTGGTGATGAATAAATTTTAATTCTGGCACCCTTCTGCTGAAGTGCATTGTCAGAAGTAGCTTTGGCTTAGATTCTGTAATAAGGCATTAGAAGACCCTCTGTCTCAAATTGAAACACATGAACAAAAGGGAAGGCTTTAAAACTGAAGGCTAAGGCGTTTGAAGAAAATTGAAACTTGGACAAGAGATGAGGTAAAAAACTTAACAAGACAGATGAGTGGTGACTCGGTTTATTCTGCTATAAATAATCGTGTTGTACTCCTTTGTTCTAGAAGGATTTTGCTACTTTTTCTGATTTTGCTGCTTTGTCAGGGTAGGCAGTACAGACAAACTCTCACTCATTCTTTCAGAAATGGCACACCACCCTACTTGCAAGTACAGAAGTGTCTGTTTAGGCCAGACACTTGCAAGGTTCACCATGATGACAAGTTTTATCAGCTTGTAATGGTCTTTCAGACAGAAGAAGTACAAGGCATATCTTGTTGTTGTTTATGGGGTTTTTTTTTAGAAAAATATCATGTAAAAAATATTGGGCCTCAGCTATATAAATATATTCTTAATGCCTAACGCTGATTTGTAGATGTTTTACATGGTTACACCAAGCTTCTTTTAAGTCTGTATTTCAAAATAACATAATTTTTTTTTTCATTTAAAAGTTTAAATTTTTNTTTAAAGTTCTAACATTTTAAAATACCAAAGCTTCTGCAGTAGGAGTGAAGAAAATTAACTAGTGAGTTATTCCTCACTAGTTCACGCATTTTCTTGGTGTTAATAATTGAAGTCCTGTGCAAGTAGCTTCTCTTTCATGGTGAAATGGTGTATTCCTACTTCTTTCTGGTTTAAGATGTGTGCTTGGAGGTTCAGGTAAAAAAAAACCAAACAAACAATTATGTGAAAAAAACTAACATGAAATGATCACTTTAATATTCCTCATACCTTTTCTTTTGCATGGTATTTAGTTAATTGCTCAGTTAGACAGCCGTGAATAGGTTGATCACATGAATATCTAGTATTCTGATTTCTCCAGAGTTATTATCAGAATTATATCTGTGTCAAGAGCAGACTAGCTGAAGTAAATGTATTCTTCTGGGGACCTGAATTAAAGCTAATTTGTTTCTTTTTTATTATGGCTTCTGGAATTGTAAGAATAATGGGAAGAATGACCCATTTTTCCCAACCATGAAAGTTACAAAAGAAATGTGTCCATCAGTAGTTCCACTGGTTCAGGTTTCCACCTGTGACTTGAGTGGGCAGCTTCTACTTTTCAGCTTTATTTTTGGTTATCATAAGCAGATTCTTTACATGAATTGATGCCACATAATCTGTTTTCAAGATCCTTGAGCAGTTCCAAGTCTAAAACATAGTTCTGCACCTTTTTCTAGGTGGTGTCTGTAAGTCTTGAAGGATTTGTAATGTCCCTGGGGAAAATAAAAATAAATTGAACCACTAACATCAGCTTTATTTCTGTTCAGTTCTTAAAACAAATGTTCTTTCTTAGCTTCTTCAGAAGACCTACCTGGAAGAGAAAGGGAATCTCATCCACAGAGTAGTTTCTGAAGGTAGGAATTAGTGCTCTCTATTTCTTTCTCTTTTTTCCTTTGGCACTTAAAGACCAGCCAAACCATGACAGAAAGCCCCACAACTCCTGATCTTCTTAAAATACGACTGATGGCACAAAACAATGAGCCTAGTCATTTTCTTTAGAAGAAACATGAGGAGAAAACATTGATAGGCTTCTCTCCAGCACATCAGCAGAGATACTGAGTGCTTGAAAAGACCCCTGAGTAAACGCAGGCAAAGCACCTCCATGACTAAACTCAGCACATTAGCCAGAGAAATGTATGACTAACTGTTTCTGTCTCATGGAAGTTCTAAAACTCCTGCTCTTGGCATTATCTGAAAACAAATGTATATGTTTGACTAAATTCATTGAGGACTGTGTATAGAGAATTACACAACAGCATGGGTAGTTTTCTGAATCTGGGGCATGTCTTCTTCTCTTGCTGTGGGCAAAATATGTTTTGTAGAGAAGTTATTCTAAGGACTCAAAGGAAGAGGTCGTTTCCCCTCTAGCCTCCTATTTATTTAATTTTTCCTCCCGACTGTGATTGACTGTGGGACAGACTGCTGTGCCTGTCCCAATGAGAAGTTGTCTCCAAGAGGCAGAGTTACTGAGTGACTCAGTAGGCAATACTTTCTGTTCCTCCAAAAGTTTGTCTTTACAGTGCACACAGTGTGTCATTCTTCCCAAGCAAGAAAAACAACAATTTACATTTTTATCAACCTCTCCAAGAGCCTTAACTCTGAAACTATCACATCAATATCCTGGGCAGTATATCAATAGAGTCTGGCATCTCTTTAATAATAAAACTGTGTCTGTCTCTAGTTCTGACCTTTATTTCACGCATAAAAGTTGGGGTTTTGTAGCACTAATTATATGTATCTGTCTATCTATCTGTATCTATGCAAAGTTGATTCTAATGACTCAGACATCATTAAATAAGGATAAATAAATAATTTCTATTACATACATGACTAATTGGTAGAGATAAAAACTGTTTCACCTTTAATTATGACCAATCTGTCTTTGGTATGTTTCGACATGATGGCAGGAGAGTTTCCAATTGAGTTCTGCACTTTCATTCTTCTTCATTCTTCTTTTCTCTTATATGACTTTTAAGTGCACATAATGGCAACAGAGAACACACTTTTTTCAAAGCACTGAAATTACCTCTTTTAAATTCACTTGTCTACACAGAAGGCTAACATGGCTACAGAAAGGATGATTACAAAATTAACAGCCTTTAACAATTTTCTCTGCTTCTTAAGCAGGGCTAGTTTAAGAATTGCATTACTGCATTAAACCACATTAAGAACTGCATATAATTACATTGCAATCTGCAATGAAGGCTTTCAAACAAGCTTCTAAGGATTCAAGTAGGAAATCAATCAGTCCAAAGTAAATATGTAATTTTCATGTTGGACATTGGGACTTTGGTTCGTAAACCAGATTAGCCTTAAAGACACTAATGTTCACATTTTTAATGCCTGTGAACATTTAAGAAAGTCTACCTCCCTTGAAATTTTTATCCCTGAAGTTTTTAAACAGCATGAAGTTAGTGAGCAAAAAGGAGGTTTTTCACTTCCTTCTTTAATGTCTGTAAAATCCCTACTAAGATGTGTCTGATGAATGATAAGACTAAAAATGCTTCCTTTTGTCTCTTAAGCATACCATAGTTGCCAGGAAGACAGTTTTGTGCTAACTTTTGGTACTTTAGACCTCGCCAGCCTTTGCAGGTTGAAGCAAATAGTTACTTTAAAAAAATATTTGTGTCTGTTTTGGCATCCTTTTGAGAGATTTCTACTCTCACATTGGATTGAAGACAAGTTTCTTGGGGAAAAGCACAATTTAGAGAAATTTTCTTGTGCATTTGACTCTTAAGCTACAGGATTTAACTTTTTTTTTCAGCTTGCACTCAAATGTGTACATATATGTTAATTAAAGAAATAGAGATTTTTCTTTTATCTTACCTGTTTAATTCTGTTTTAATACAAGAAATACAGATATTTTCTTGACATGGCCTATATGTTTTTAATTGCATTAGCTCTCATCTTGGTGTGATGATAAAATTCTTCTATGCTCTAATTTTTTCTTCCTCCTGGCTATAGAAGCCTAGTCAAGCATTTCCATAAATAATGACAACAATAGTTAGGACCCTAAATAATTTTTTGCTATTATTTGAATACTATTTAATTCAGAGTCATGCTAGGGACTTATTTTTCCTGGACTGAATAAAAATGTTATTTTCAAAATCAAATTAATCCTAAATAGTATAAATGGAATGAATCAGCTTGAATTCATTTTAAGGACAAGATACTTGTTAACAAATGAGATAAATCTGTGTAAAGAGAGAGGTGTCAAATGCCAACTCATGGGCATCTCATGGGCAATAGAATAGAAGAGAATCATTTTAGTTGGATGGTATCTATAGTGATCCTCTAGTACTAATGCCTGGACAATTCTGGGATGAGAAAATATTAAAACTGACAGGGTTGGTTATTATAGTTTAACCCCATCCAGTAACTAAGCACCTCAAACACACCCACTCACTCAGAAGAGTAAAAATGAGAAAACTCATGGGTTGAGACAAAGACAGTCAAATAAGTAAAGCAAAAGCCATACTTGCAAGTAAAGCAAAACAAGGAATTCATGCACGACATCCACAGGCATCCCATGCCATCTCCAGGAGCATGGAGCACTCAGGATGTTTCCCCCATCCTCCTTCTCCTCCCCACTTATATGCTGACCATGACATGATAGGATGTAGGCTATCCCTTGGGTCAGTCGGGGTCAGCTGTCACAGCTGTGCCCCCTCCCAGCTCCCTGCACACCCCCAGCCTCCTCGCTCATGGGGTGGGTGAGGAGCAGCAAAGGCCTTGGCCTCTGTGTAAGCCCTGCTCAGCAATAACAAAAACAGCCCTGTGTTATCAACCCTGTTTTCAGCACAAATCAAAACACAGCCCCATAATAACTACTGTGGAGAAAATCAACTCTATCCCAGGCAAAACAAGCACAGTGGAGCATGAAACACCACTCTCGTAATCCTGTTCCAGGGTTTGATCACCCTCTTAACAAAAAATTGTTTCTTATTTCAAGTCTGAACCTCCCTGATGCAACTTTGAACCGTTTCCACATGTCTGCTAACACTGAATCCTAGAGAGAGCAGATCAGCACCTCCCTCTCCACTCCCCTTCCTGAGGAATCTGTAGAGAGGAATGAGGTCAGCCTCAGCCTCCTTCTCTGCAAGTGAGGCCAGTCCAGGGTCCTCAGCCACTCCTTACAGGACATGCTAGCCAGCCCTTTCATCAGCTTTGTTGACCTCCTCTGGACACAGTCGAGGACCAGCACGTCCTTCTCAAATGGAGTGTCCCAGCACAGCTCAGGCCACACCAGTGCTGAGTACAGCAGGATAGTCTTCTCTCTGACCATCTGGCTGTGCTGTGTTTGATGTCCCCAGGATGCAGTTTGCCCTCTCGGCTGCCCTGGCACACTGCTGGCTCACAGTGAGCCTGCTGCCAACCAGCAACCCCAGATCCTGCTTTGCAGGGCTGATCTCCAGCCACTCCTCTCCCAATTTATGCTTGTGTACAGAAGGATTGGGCATTAGTGATCCCATTTTCCTGATTCAAGGTCACTCAGCATATTACTCCTTCCACCCTCTCATTTGGCTTTTTCTTTACACACACAACTCTGAAGCACAGTGCTTATCCATCTTCACGTGAAACTTCTACTCTCTTACTTTTCTTCATCTACTTAGCCATTTTGTTAAAAAATCTTCTACTCTAAAGTGTTTCTGGCAAACCCCATTTTTATCAACAACAACCATGGCTGTTAATTAATGTCACAGTCCTTTAATCTACGTCTCACTAAATATTAATAGCACTAATAATAATAATAATTAATAATAATAATAATAATAAAGCATCTTGGAAAAACATCTGTGCTCTCAAAATTGTTTTTGTTTGCATCATCCACTTTGTTCCTTTTCTGTGTATCTTCTATCTCTTAACAAGGCAAATGTAACCTGCAAGGATCCTTTTACCCCATAAATATTCATAAACAGTACCAAAGAATAGCTTAAGCCTGGAATTAAAACAAGAAGATAAAATTAAACTTAGTCCACTCCAAGGTTATTTACTTTTGCTGCAATTTTCCCTTGCAGCTTTGTATGTAAACCTCTTTGTATGTTATCTTTAGTTGGCCAAATAACATTAGTTCAGCACTGGAAAGTGAGTTGAAGACATGGGTGTGTCCCACCTTCCAGTGCTCAAGTATTGCTCTTTGGATGAAAGGAGCAGGAGGGAAGGAAGATAGACTGTGATTGACTCCATCCACTGCTTGTCAGGATCAGGACATTCTGGAGAGCGCCTCAGGGGTGGAATAATGCTAGTTATGCTGTTCTTTATATCTCCACACCCACAGAGTGAATTGGAGTATGGCCTGGCAGGGTGATCGACAGGGAAAGCTGCTGGTATGAATTCATGCCACCTACAGTGACTTGTTCACTAGAGTTTGAATTGTGTGTGAACAGCTCTCAGCAGCTCTCATTTAAGCCACAAAAATGTCAAAATATTTTACTGTGAAAAACCTACATGAGTTACCAGGGCTGACTCTTTCTGAGTTCACATCTCTTAGTGAACAACTTCTGAAATGAGTTTTCCCTCCTCTCCTCAGCTAGCAGTAAGCGATTCATATGTTTTGAGGTGTGAAGGGCTTTTTAAATTTATTTTTTAAAGCTCTACTCTAAAATAAAGTGCTCTTCATATAGAGGGATTGATTATTTTCCTAGCATAGTGAACAATAAAACTACTTTGGACTATGAAAAGGCAGCATAGTTGTCTCTATCTTCAGCTGCATAACATGTCTAGAATCCATCCATTCTACTACTGGAAAATGAAAGATTTGAAAGCATTAACTCATCAAGGAAAAATTGCAAGTGGGAATGAAGAGAAGTATTGTGATTAGAACAAAATCATCTATTGCCATATGTCTTCCCTACAGAGAAAACAGTTTAGATGCCCGTCGCATGAAAGAGCTCAGCTAAGCCTTTCCCTGGAAATAGTCTACTTACATAGTAGCTAGGTAAAAGGATGTTTATCATTTATTAGCAGTTCTTTTGTCCCTTAATTTCATTTAATTGATCAAAGACTTTTCAGAATTTTAAACAGAAATACCAGCTTCTGATTAATTCTCAGCTTTTCACAAAAGATGAAAAATTGTGAAAAAAAAGATATTACCTTCTTTCTTTTTCTTGTGCTTATTCTTATTCTTAATTTTTTTTTCTTATGCACACTATTAATTTTTGTTCTTGGTCCTATTCTTACTCTTACTGAACTCTGTTTCTCCCTGTATCCAAGGCTGTGATCAGTCACTGAAGTATTTGGCCACTGTTAGGAGACATAAATGCTGAAGTTTTTTTCAGAATCATGTCATCAAGGCATCTTGTATTTTAAGGTTAGGTGTTGAACAATGTAGGAAATACTGTCCATGTTTTAAGTTACCTGTGCTTGTTTTGAAGTACTTTGTAATGCAGATATTAAAAGGAGTTTTGAACATTTGCTGCAGGTATGCAATGGCTGAAAGCAAAGTACTTGTTCAGAAAAGCCCGTTTTTTTATATTTCACTCTGGAATAATCCAAATGACTCCTTTTTAATTAGAATTTTTAAAAGAATAACTGACCCATCTGAGAAAAATAGCCATCATTAATTTAAAGACAGAAGTAAATAAATTTTTAACAGCAGTACTTGTTTGCCATATTACATTCAATGTTAATTTAAAAATACCTAAGATAGCCTGACTTGAAAGTCTGCCTGGAGGTATACAACTTTGTCTTACATTTGATTATGTCATTTTGTATCATGACTGTTATCTCCTTCATTTTGTTTGTCCCTGTATTAAAACTAGAATCATCCTACAAACACCTATGAACCTCAAATTTTCCTTCAAATACCTCCATAATTCTCATGACAGTTTCTAGCAAAGGCAATACTCACAATACTTGTAACAACCTTCTAATTCTCTGACAAGTTCTTTAGAGCTTTTGGAGCACCCTCACCTGCCAAGGCCTTTGTTGTCTTCTGTCACTTTTTCTAGTACACCCCTTGCAAGAGTGTATATAAAATTAAGGAGGCTGTAGCAGCCATGCTCTCTGGTTTTGGATTGATGTCGAACCAAAGTTTGAGCTCTTCAGTTTCAAATCAAGTTTAGCAGAGGATTGTGCCTCAAAAACCAATAATTTCCAATTAATTTTGTGACAGTCTTCAGATAATACACCTTTTTCTATTCATCAAACAATGCACATGGGAACTAAAATATTGAAAGAATACACTGTTGGTTAAATTACAAGTTTTCATTAATTCTGAAGGTTGAGGAATTGTTGTTCTGTATTTCAGTGTGTCACAACACCATAAGGTCTTGGTTCATCTCCATAATATATAGGTGGTGTGCTTCTGTTCATGGCTCTGTCCTGTAAGTTTTTGTACCAAATATTCACTTCACTTTCACATATTTAGCATATGGAATCCCTTAGCACAGCATTTAATCTCATTTGAAGAGTCTGGTGCAGTAGAATTGACACCAACTCTGAATATTGTTAAAATTTCACAGCAAACTTTTTTGCTCATATGTTACCAAAATGAAAATTCTTATTTTTCATCACACTTCAATCAAAATAAAATTCTGTTGTTTAACTCAGTAGGAAAATGCTGTTAGGGAAAATCTACCCGACTTACAACATAAAAACGGCGGGATAGTTCAAGTGTGTTTATAATCCCATAAGCAATTCAGTTTGACCAGAAACAAACCTCACTGCTCTTCTTTCTTTCCTTAGGATGTCTGTCAATTATGTTAAGCTGAATTCATTTTCATCCTGTGACTTGAATAAAGATAGCTAGTACCAAACTATGTTACTCATGTGAAATGGAGAAAAGCATTGTTTTTCGAGAAGCAATGATTACCCTACCAGTTGTATCTCATCGAGTCTGAAAGAGCCTTTATTATTGTAATTATATTATGATTGAATTTTTCAGGCATCTATGATTATAGTAATGCAGCTTTTATTTTCTTTCAAATCATTGATTTCATGACAATAGCTGGCACAAAAAAAAAACCCAAAAAAACAACAACAAAAAAAAAAAGTTTGGGTTTTTTTTATTCTTTCTCTTTGGAGAGAGAACATATTTGTTAACCAGAAAACAGCAAAGCACAGTACATTGTCTTGAAATCTTCCATTGTGGTTTGATAACTGAATCCAATTTGAGAAAGTGGATTTTATAATGGAAATATCACTGTACCTTGGCTTAGTTTTTCCTCCTGCTCTGCTAAGCCAACATCAAAGGTCTTATAATTTGTTTCATGGTTTGGAGTATCGTTAGTTAATGGTGTCCCTTTCCAGTTGGGAAAAAAAAAAACAAACCAGAAACAAAACCAGAAACAAGACCAAAAACAAAACCAAAAAAGCCACAGTGGTCTAGTTCTGGGTAACTATGCTTCCCTTCCCATAATCTTTGTGAGAAATCAAAGTGATAATGGCAATTTTCTGAAATAAAAATATGTGAAACAAAAAAAAAAAGTAATTGATAATCAAAATACAAAATATAAACTAGACTAGTTTAGACTATACTAGATTAGTTTACTCTAGACTAGACTACTTTGGTTGCAAGACCCTACAGTGATCATTCAGTCAAACTACCTGACCACTTCATGGCTAACCACAAGTTAAAATATGTTTTTTAGACATTGAAATACCTCTTAAACATTCGCAGCCTTGGGGCATTGTCTACTTATAGAGGAAGCCTGTTGCAGCATCTGACCATGCTCTCAGTAAAAGTGCTTCCTGATGTCAAGTCCAAACCTCCAAACCTGCCCTGACACAACTGAGCCATTCCCAGCCTGTTATTGCTGAATCCTAGAGCAAAGAGCTCAGCACCTCCCCCTGCAACTCCCCCTCCTCAGGAAGCCATAGAGATCCTTCTTTTCTCTAAACTAGACAAAGCAGAGTCCTCAGATGTGTCTCAAAGAACATAACTTCCAGCCCTGTCAGCAGCTTTGTTGCCTCCCTCATGGCATAACAAACACGATCTTATTTTGTTGAAACTCTTTGCTCATCATGTGATCCTGTCTGCATCAAAAAAAAAAAGAAAATTACTTTAATAGCAGATTTGACTTTCCTTTTTTAAATGACTTATCAAAGTCTAGAAATACCTCTCTGCAAGAAGCATTTCTGCATCATTTTACTCAGTCCACAGGAGAAGATTTGTTCCATTGCTATGAAATACAGCATATCACATTTACAGAATAATACAATGACATACAAAAATATAGTGGAAGGTATTGATGTAAATTCTTCAAGGTATGGAGTAAATGATAGCAGCATCTGGATCCAAACATCTGAATTTTATATGTAGATGCATTTTTACACCCACAGTCTATGTTTTTCATGAAAATCTGTATTTATGTCTCTGTCTATTTATTAAATCTTACAAGTTTTTTTTCTTGTTTTGCTTCATATTGAAATATTGATTATTGTCTTTCTCAAAGTAATTTTTGAAGGCATAGTCCATAGGGCCATCAGAACATCTGCAGCACCATGCTATTTATATATTATCATTTCTACAGCATTTGGAGATTTACAGATATCTTCCTAGGCAAAAGGTTTCAGAATAAAAACATTCCTGAGCTTGGGTGGACCTAGAGAACATCCTTCAGAAATTCACTGTTGCTTGTCGCATGAACATCTTGTGTACAGAAGTTCATAATGAAATTATACATGGAGCTAAACTATCAGACCTTGAAAACAAGAGAAAATGGTAGGAACAGAGATAACAGTACATTTCTGTTTATTGATCTTTTCTTTGGGATTTCACCCTCAAATACAATTTCCGAGAGGATTTGTGCAGTTTTTACGTTAGACACACCCTTTCTGCCACACTCCTATGAAATTAGCCTGCAGGACAAGGACATCCTCAAATATCCCAAGATAACTATTTCTGATGGCTAGACTGGAAGAACTGAAACCTGGTTTTACTCCTCTGGTTTATTTTCAACCATTAACACTTCACATCTGCAATGTTAAATCTCTTTCTTATGAACATATTTTAAATGCAAGTTAAGGTTAGCACTTGCACTATTGTTTTTGACATAGCACAGCTGGCTTGAAAATACAAACCTGTGAAAGCTTCTCTAGCCTCATGAAGCACAGCAACATCATGTGAATTTGTGAGTGTAATATTAAATTTGGGCTCATTTTATTAAAATTTTGATCAAGTATCATCTACAGAAAACTTGATTTATTTGATCTGAAAATATGTCTAAAGTGCAAAAAGACTATTGATATGAAGCAGATGATTCTTCAGTGCTTATTCCACATCTGGAGTATCCTAGAAAGCTCCTGCATGAAGCTAATGTCAGAGGAACCACAACTTTTAAGAAAAAGAGATATGTAGGAGCAAGGAAAATATCAGCCACTTGATTTTGCAATAAACATGCTTCCCCATTAGACAACATAAACAATGGAGTTGTAGCCTGGCAAACCTAGGAAGTTGTTAACCAAGAACCCAGAAATCATATAGCCCTATGTTCATCAGTTTAATGATTTGAAGGATAGTATAGAGACACCAAACTCTAATGCTTCTTTGGACTCTGAATTGTGACAGGGAACAGTAGCTGAGAAGTTAATGCAGAATCTTGTTATAATCCAACTAGTGAGAGAGGCCTCTGCCCCAATTAAGGCGCAAACAACACCATATGCTGAAGTCAATAATATGGACCTTATTTGATAGTAAATGTGAAGTGGAGAGAAAGAAACAAAAATGGAGATGGGGAGAAAGGGAAAGGATGAAGAGAGAGAAAGAGGGGGGAAGGAGAGAAAAAGCAGGAGGGGGCAGTGATGGGGGGAGAGACATGTAGATCCAGCATCACCCCATTAATTCTTCTTCACCCTGGGGTTCTGGGTGTCAGGGTCCCAGAGTCGTTCTTCTGGGGGCACCAACCTCTGTACAGTCCAAGTTCTGCATTCACGGGGTGATCATAGATGTTGGAGTGTAATTTTTAGTTGCATATATTTAAGCAGTTGCTTTCTTTCCCACAGTCTGTCAAAATCTTGCATTAAAATATGCATTATAATGCATTAACCAAGACGTGGTAACCAGATTTCAGGTTACCTCACCAGACCTGGAATTAATACCTTCCTGTCACAAACTTCTCCCTTCTGTGCTTACCTCAAATTCCCACTACGGTGGCTTGTCTTATGGCAAATTCTGTGGCCTTGACAGTCTTTTGAGACAGGCAACTGTGCTCTTTTAAGTCCTAACAGACCTGTCTACACTAAGCAGTTCCTCTCTGCTGCTATCCTGTGTATAACATATGAAAAACTGAGAAAATTAACACATAAATCCAGTGCACTCCTTACAGCAAATCAATGTTAACAGAGAAAAGATCGCATTTACTATGAAATAAAGTAGCATAGGGTGGTTTTAATAATTTTGCTAGGCAGTTATGTTCTTAAAATCTTTGAACGGAAATGTTAAGTTAAACACATCTGTTTTCCCCTGAATAGAATGCATTTTGATCTCTAAGTTCTCAAATCAAAATAAGAAGAATAAATTTTATATATTCACAGGGCATGGTTAAAGAACATGGAACATTTAGGTGTTATGGATAGTTCAGACATAAATTTGTTAATGATGTTGTTTTAAATATTGGTTTGTTTCCTTCCACATGAACTGTAAAAATGAAAATATCTCTAAATAATGTATTTTGATGCATATTTTTTTGTTCCTTGATGTGCTGTCTAGCAGAAGGTGAAGGCTGAAGAACTTGCAATGTGCAGTTTTGTATTCTGTTCATGTCTTGCGATGCTTGATCTCATATATGCATTAGGGGACAAATGCAGGTCTGCACACTGTGCTGAACACACAATAGAGCAGAAGGAAATTCATTGCCTCTGTGCATTGAAATCAGGCACAACTGGAGCATTTGCTTTGGGTTGTGCTGAGGCACCCTGCCCTAGAAAATACTTCATTATAATTCTTTAATACTTTAAACCAACTAGCTTGTCTAGTGAAAAATCAATCCTGTGGAGAACTATATCAGTGTACAAGCAGGCATCACTATGATATCATCAAGGTGTAGATAAAAGCAGCTTTTCATATCACACAAAAGGAGCTAGTCTGTCTATCTTCTTTCTTATTCCATTGTGACTCTCTTGACATTTGAGACATTATTCCATATTTACACTAGTGAGACATGATCACAAGTGAGTGTCCATCAGGAGTTAAAGCCAAAGTGTGGAAGGAAAAGTGCTCCTTTGAAGGGAACATATAAGCAATTCTACATTAAAATGTATTACTTAAGAAAACCAGTTAAATGAGTACAGTTAGACAGAATGTTATTGTGCTTTAAATCTCAGGAGGAAAGGTGATTAGATGCAGCTGCTATTTTTTCTATAATAAATTTGAATAGAATATTTTACTTGCACACACTGCAGAAGCTGAGCACAAATTGCCTCACTAAGCTCTATTATTCCGGGGAACAGCAAGAATAACAAGTTGAGACACTGATGAACTCAGAGAAATATGAATAACATATTAACACTCAGGAAGTATCAATAGCATGATGTCTGACACTGGGGGCAAGCATCTTGAGGATGCCAGCAATTGCAAGAACGGGTCATCAAAAGCGGATCTGAAGATGGGAGATTTTCAAGACCACTTCTCTAGGAAAGTCAGATGCATCTGCAGGGTGTAAGAAATCTTGTCAACAAAAAGCTAAGGGATTCTGTCCCTCAGACATTGCTATTCTCCATGTAAAAATAGGGGGAAGTCTAAGTAGGAGGAGTGATTTCTATTTTCGCAAAGAACATGGTGTGGGGATATTTATGATATTTAGATGGCTAGCTCTCAAGCTTACTGCTCTCCCAACCTTATTTCCTGTTTAAAGCTCAGGAGAGTTCAACAGGTGAGACAATTTCAGGGAGGGAGGGTGAAATACTGCCAAGAAATGTTGTCTGGCTGGCCTTGTTATATCACAGCACAATATAGTGAATGCTGTTGCAAAGAGTTCCAGACAGACACAAAAAAATAAATACAGTCTTTATTAAGAAATGTTAAGAGTGCACAAAGAGGATTTTTTTTTCTTTCGAGAGATTCTTTTTGTCTACATTTGGTGCAGTCTGCTGGATTAACAACACTTACACCAAAAGTCCTCTTACCAGAGAACAAGCAGCCTGCTCCTTTTCTTGGATGATAGGCCCTTAAGCTGTTAGGGCTTAGCTCTATCTGTCAAGTTTCAGTCCTTTCTTCTGAAATTGCCCAGCAGGATTCAGCTGGACTGAGCACACCAGCTTAAATCATATATCTTACAAAATTGCTGCAGTAATGATAGCTTTGTCACTTTCATCCCAACATCTGTAGCTTGCTCTGATTAAGGAGGAATTTGCAAAATTAAAGAACTGAATATGTATGTCAATGAGAATTTAAGATGCTGTATGCTGTAATTTGCCATTGACTGTAATCAATCAGAGAAAGTTCAGTTTTAATCTTGATCAATTTTGAAAGCTGAGCTATACAGAGCAATCTAAGGTACTACTGAAGGAGACTAGCAGGAAATGATACTGTACTTCACTGGCACAGCCAATTGATTTAAGGAATCCAGTAAAAGCCAATAAATTCGTAACTCTGATATCATTAGTCTGAATGGATTCTGAGAATTCCTGGGATTATAAAAAGCCTATCAAACTGAATGTTAGTGTATCATCACACACTAAGTCATATCAGAAAGTGCTTTGATAATTTTTAGCTTCTCCCTCAACTCTGTTCTCGTGAGACCCCACCTGGAATGCTGTATCCATTCAGCACAAGGGTGTGGACCTTTTGGAGCTGGTTCAGAGGAGAACCATAAAGATGATCAGAGTACTGGAATGTCTCTTCTGTGAAGACAGCCTAAGAGGCTGGAATTGTTTAGTCTGGAGAAGAGAAGGCCTCAAGGAGACTTCATTTCATCCTTCCAGTATTTAAAGTGAGCTTATGAAAAGAGAGGCAGAGTGCTTTTTACAAGAGCTTGTAGAGATGGGGCAAAGGGTAGTGGTTTTAAACTAAAAGAGGAGAGATTTACATTACATGTTAGGAAGAAATTCTTTACCCAGAGGATAGTGGGGGACTCACATAGCTTGCCCAGACAAGCAGTGGGTGTCAGCACTGTCAGTGTTAAGGCCAGGTTGGATGCAGCCCTAAGCAACTTGGTCTAGTGAGTGGCATTCCTGCCCATGGCACAGGGATTGGAAATAGATGATCTTTAAAGTCCTTTACAATCCAAGGCTTTTTGTGATTATATAATTCTATTATTTATATAGAAAATAATAGATTCTATGCCCTAAATTATTGTTTCTGAGGCAAAAAGAAAGCTATAAAAGTATTTTATAGCTTCAGAATCTTCTTCTGAAGATTCAGAAACTTCTCAACTCAGAAACTCCTCCCTCCAGAGGGTAGTTGAGCACTGCAACAAGCTCCCCCGGAAAGTGGTCACAGCACCAGACTGACAGAGTTCAAGGAGTATTTGGACAATGCTCTCAGGAACATGGTGTGACTCCATGGATGTCCTGTGGAGGATCAGGAGCAGAACTTGTAGGCGCCTTCCAAACCAAGATACCGTATGATTTTATGATTCTGTGACATTAGAAGCAGTGTCTGTACAAGGAGGGATATGTGAGATGTTGGGGCATCCTGTGAAAATGATCCAGCCTTGACAAGCCAGATGTGCAAGTTTTACTGGTTGCCACTGAAGTAAGAGTCATTAAGTATCACATAAGTTTCTTGCCCAGACTGTGCTGACCAAAATAAAGAGAACCTTGTCTCAGTATTTCCATCTTTACCACTCCAGAATTATGACCTTGAAAGAAGTAAAGAATCATCTGAAAGTTTTTATTCTTTGGCAAACAAGTCCATCTCTATTTTTCANTAAAGTGAGCTTATGAAAAGAGAGGCAGAGTGCTTTTTACAAGAGCTTGTAGAGATGGGGCAAAGGGTAGTGGTTTTAAACTAAAAGAGGAGAGATTTACATTACATGTTAGGAAGAAATTCTTTACCCAGAGGATAGTGGGGGACTCACATAGCTTGCCCAGACAAGCAGTGGGTGTCAGCACTGTCAGTGTTAAGGCCAGGTTGGATGCAGCCCTAAGCAACTTGGTCTAGTGAGTGGCATTCCTGCCCATGGCACAGGGATTGGAAATAGATGATCTTTAAAGTCCTTTACAATCCAAGGCTTTTTGTGATTATATAATTCTATTATTTATATAGAAAATAATAGATTCTATGCCCTAAATTATTGTTTCTGAGGCAAAAAGAAAGCTATAAAAGTATTTTATAGCTTCAGAATCTTCTTCTGAAGATTCAGAAACTTCTCAACTCAGAAACTCCTCCCTCCAGAGGGTAGTTGAGCACTGCAACAAGCTCCCCCGGAAAGTGGTCACAGCACCAGACTGACAGAGTTCAAGGAGTATTTGGACAATGCTCTCAGGAACATGGTGTGACTCCATGGATGTCCTGTGGAGGATCAGGAGCAGAACTTGTAGGCGCCTTCCAAACCAAGATACCGTATGATTTTATGATTCTGTGACATTAGAAGCAGTGTCTGTACAAGGAGGGATATGTGAGATGTTGGGGCATCCTGTGAAAATGATCCAGCCTTGACAAGCCAGATGTGCAAGTTTTACTGGTTGCCACTGAAGTAAGAGTCATTAAGTATCACATAAGTTTCTTGCCCAGACTGTGCTGACCAAAATAAAGAGAACCTTGTCTCAGTATTTCCATCTTTACCACTCCAGAATTATGACCTTGAAAGAAGTAAAGAATCATCTGAAAGTTTTTATTCTTTGGCAAACAAGTCCATCTCTATTTTTCAGGAGAGCCTTAGATGATTTTTCAGGAGAGTCTTACCTTTTCATATGGTGAAGCTGGGAAAGTTTTAGCAGGGTGTGTAAACTATCAAATCAAAACAAAACCAAAAGAAATACCCATATTTAACCCTAATCACAATGTTTGGAAACATGAAATGAAACAGTAAAGACGGCCACCTCACTCAGCACATTACATTTGTATGTGGACTTAATTGCAAGTCAAGATTTTAAGCATTGTCATAGGGTATTTTTTTCCTTTTTAACAAACACTATGTCTTGAATGTGCAACAACATATTCCCTTGTCATATTCACCTATCAGACTACAAAGTCAGGCTAGCAACAAGGATAAGTCACACAGCTACTTCAGCTATGGTTCGGATCTCATATAGAATGCTTCCTATATTCAGCACCTTCTTTGCAGTAGAATCATTAATTTTCAGGGTGGTATGATTGAGATTTTGAGGTGTTCTTTTAGCTATGACAGCTAAGTGAAGTGGCTCTTCATGTCGAGTGTAAGTTAAATGGACCGTGACCTAGATAAAACCTTCCCTTTCTTTTCCCTCACAGTGTCAGCCTATCCATAAAAACACCTTGTAACACTCAGTAACTCAGATGTATACTCAGTCTACTCAGATGCATAATATCCATTTAAAAGTCAGCACAAATGTAGGCACATTTGACACTGAACAAGAAGCAGTTAATAATGTGATGAACTACTTCTCGCCAGCTGATCATGTGTCTCAAACTCTTCTGCACATATACACCATTACTCACCTCTGACCAGAAATCTAACTTCAGTATGAGAATAAGCAATTAGAGAAACGTACACTTTGCTGCTTTGTAAGTGAGGGAAGAAGAACCATTTATACCTAGTTTTTGCTGAAAGGAGTCATGATTTGCTTTTCAATTATCTGGAATTGACCTGCTCTGGATGTTTTATAGATGTGTTTCTACTCCGCTCACTTGCACATGTAGAAAATTGGAATTAAAATTTGCTCATTTTTGATTTAATGTTTAGATTAACATGATTGAAATATTCAGTGAAAACTGAAGAGAAAGAATGAAAATACGAACAGAAGGCACTAACTACCAATTATTAGACATGGTGATCTCACAGGTCTTTTTCAACCTTAACAATTCTATTATTCTGATTTTTATACTCTCGTAGAAGCACCAAAACTTTCCTCTTCCAGTGAGGTTGATCTGATTGTGTGTTGTGCGTGATTGTTCCACTACATATTCTGTATTCCGGTGCTTTGCATCCTACCACTGAGCTAAATGCCATTAACAGAACTAGTTAGTTTTTTTTTTTTTTTGTTCAAAAGTTAAGGTCAGACACCTAAATATTTACATCAGATTAAAGTTAGAAAATCATCAGATCTGTTAGAAAATCTGAAGTTCTGAACAAATAGACATTCTTCTCTTTTTAGGTACCTGCTATTACTAAAGAATCACAGTACTTGAATGTAATTTGCTGTCACCAGCTCTCCCCAGTGGAGCAGCTGGGCAACCTTTCCTGTAAATTCACTTGTCACCAGAGACATACTTTATGGAGCATTATGTCACTGTGAGCACTTCTTTCTCCCTGATGCTATTACATCATGTCACATAGGGCACCTCTGGAAGTGATGTAATGACACAGCAGTTTGGCATGCCACAGGGAGCAGCATTTCTAAGAGGGTGCTGTGGCAATGGAATGAATACTATATGAGAACCTGCCTTAAATTACCAGTAAGCCTTAAAGCAAAACACTCACACACATTAGGAAATGCCTTGTTGAAGAAAAGCTTATACTTTGATTCTCTGTGGATTAATTAGAAAAGAAGTCTCATCCAGCACCCACAATTGTTTACTTGAATAGTTTTTGAGCAAACTACAGTGTTCAGCTGAGGCCTAATTGTGCCTGATAGACCCATTACTTTGTAATTTGAGCAGTGTTGTAGAATTTTCCCCAGTGATTAATTAAACTAGAGATGGTGCCCAAATCTTCATAGAAAGCAAGACCACTTAGATTTTTCACAATCTCTGCCAGAGTTTATGTATGTATATTGTTCAAAGCCAGTGGGGTCTTCTACCCCTCACTTCCTGGGTTCGAGAATAACCCAGGCTGGTGTGTGTATTTGGTCCCCATTATGGCTCTGCCTTGCAGATGCCCATAGGGGGTCTCATAAATCCCAGGAAATCTCAACTGCTTTTCACTTAGGCTTATTTCCTACTAAGGTAGTTTTCTGAATAAGGTTAAATGTGCAGCACTTGTGAAAATGCCTGTGACTGTAGCCAAAGGCACTTAGAAGACAGGAAAGCTGTCACTTAAATGCTGTCCACTTCAGAAACCATTGAGGGCAGCAGGAAGCAAAAAGAATGGTAAGATGATTGCATCTTTTACAACTTCTTTTCATTGCTGATACTGTTACTGCTCTCTCGGAGATCTGACTTTTATTATTTGATCTCTTCTTTCTTTCTTTCAATGATGAGTATTTTTTTGAGAAAGGATCACCCCAGAAAATTTGCCTTGTATAAGTGCAGCAAATGTAAGGGGAAGAGAGTGATGGAGAAAGAAAGCTTCTTAAAATGTTGCATGAAGGCTCACAGCCCAAGAAAAATAGAGAAAAGTAATGACTTAAAGGCTGATCTGCGAGGTTTAATGCATTTCAGAGATGAAAGGATGAGTATTTGGACTCTGTGGGTTCTGACTGAGATGCTAATATACCTGTAGTCTTTAACTAAACTTGTTTCAATATTTGAACTGAATTAATGCACTTACATATTTAATGTGTATCAAGCTGTCTTTCTGAGACCTCTTTCTGTTCTTGAAGTAGCTTGAGTTACAAATTTACTTTCAAGGCGTGTTGGAGCTATTTTTACTGTAGATCCATTAAGATGTTTGTGTGAGGTCTGATGTGCTTAGCACATTATTGTTTGTAAACACAGACACGTCTAATCAGTAAAGCATTAAATGAAGTCTTCACTCACTGAGAAGTTCATGAAGACAAAAAGTCTGTTTTGGCAATTGATTGATGTCAAGTGCATCTCAGTTTGCTAGGTCAAGGCTGGTGGTGTTGCACCTTGTGTGTTATGAAATTCTTGTGTGATGGATGTTCTTGTTCCCACATCATTTGTGTTTCCACGTTATTTTTGCACTAACCCCCAAAACACCAGGCAGAGTCCAAAATTACACACATAGTGCATCCTGCAGTGCATTACAGGCTCTACAGGTAACACCAAGGTTGTTAAGTGCATACCAGGCTCTGTGGTCATGATCCCGCACCGCGTGCAGGATTGAAACTACACACAGATTCATTATCTTCCAGCTTCACTCCCATACGGGATATGCAACACCAATATGGTATTCATCTATTTATGTTTTTGGAAAGCATCTCTCCCATCTGGGAAATGTCTTCTGCCTTGTTTGGATCACCCAATAGAGCCATAGAATCTATAGGTGAGAAAAAAGGGCCCATGGATCATCAGGGCCCTTTCTGTCCTCCAAAAGATGGTGGAAAAGTTTTAAATTGTTTTGAAAGCTTTGACAGAAGATCTTTTCATTTAAAGAGGTTTTTACAGAAGTGGCTACATTTTACACAGAACTCTGATAACAGAGATAAAATTTGTTAGGAATATCAATGGTTTATTTGAAGATCAACCTTGAAATACTCTATGTTGTTAAATTCATCTGAAAGAAAAACAGTCCATTGAGAAAAGTTTTAAAAAGAGAAAGCTGCAAATGATGGCACACTGCATTGAGTCTGGCTGAGCTGGAGTTCGTTTCCGTACAGCAACCCTCACAGTGCTGCTGTGCTGTGCATTGGTAGCTACAAAGGTGCTGATAACACACCAGTGTTCTGGCTATTGCTGAACAGTGCTGGAACAGCACCAGTGCAGACTCTCCAAAATTCCACCCCCATCCATAAACTGTGGGTGGGCAAGATCCTGGGAGAAGACACAGCTAGGCCAGCTGACCCAAACTGACTGAAGGGATGTTCCATGTCAGCCCAGATATAAAAGCTAAGAAAAGGAGGAGTAAGGGAGGACATTCATTATTTAGAAGGTTTGCCTTCCAGAGCAACAGCGTCATGTGCTTGCCAATGGGAAGTGGAGAATAAATATTTTTTTCTCCTCTTTGCTTAACCTTCCCCTTTTGCTTTAGTAAACTGCCTTATATCAACCTACAAATTGTTTTCCGTCTTATTTTCTTTCCCTTGTGCAGCTGAGAAGAAGCAGTCATAGAGAGACTTGGTGTGCATCTGGCATCCAGATACTTACACAAAACAGCACTTATACAAAATAAAGAACACTTACAAAAATAAAGATCATACCAGATTTTACACTTACAACCCAGCACTTACTCAAAATAAAGAATAAACCAAATTTTACAATTCTATTTTATTCTTTGACTATACTGGTTTTGGTCAGTGTTTAACCATAGCACTCATTAAAATAATCATTTATTTGGGAAAGAATGCTTATAAATAATATCCACTGATGACGTCTCCTTTACAATGTTAAACTTATGAAGAATTAATCCTCTGTGGCAACCTAAAATTCCTTAGGAAGTTCAAGGAGTTTTCAGTTTCAGTTGTGCTCTTTACCTAAGAAAGATTAAATGGTCTGCAAAAACTTGGAACAAGAAATAAAAAAAAAAAGCAGTTTAAATTCAGAATCTGCACTTTGATTTGGTTTGTTCAGACTTTGCAGCTTCTGAAATTAAAACCAGTAGATATATTCTTTCTAACCTTAGAAGAGTATAAAATTTCTATAAAAGCTTGGTCATTCTAGAAATTTTTAATGCAGTAAAAAGAATATGATGAAAAACTATTTAAAATAACAAATATAGAGTATTTGATAAGTAACATAATCAACTTGTGTCAGGCTGACCTTTTTAGGCATTGGGTTTTTTTGTGTGACAGATTGCTCTCTTTTACTTAGGGAAAAAAAAAATAGATTCAAACAAGACTGTAATTCTTTAATAGTACCCCAAAGGTGAATTGCAGGAAAAATCATTTCAAAGCACTAATATTTCTGAAACCTCAAAAACCATGAAACCTTTCTCTCTATAATACAATAATAAACTAATCAGACAAGCTGTATATTCCACAGTACATTTTTCCACATGGGATAGAGCATTAATCTTTCAATTATTGTAAAAAATTTAATCATTAAAATATTATTTGTAATCCATCACCAGGTATAGTTCCCAATCCAGATTATTTGTCTCCAGTATTGCACAATGCACATAACAGGCAACTCCTCCAGAGAACTTGCACTCCAAGCGTACAGTATACGCGTTAAGGGTTGTAAGTAAAAACTGCTGAAGAAGAAAAGACAGTGAATTCCTTTGAGCTCTAGTAGAAAGTGTTGAATGAAAATGTGTGCCTTTACTATAAACTCTGTATTTTGAACCACGAGTCTATCTGACCTGAATCTTTACAGTACCATAGAAGGCATTTCCATTTATACCATTTCTGTACTGCAGAACTAGCAGTTTCTGCCTTGCTCTCTTGCTCCCAGCAAAGCTGGTCAGCTGTACCAAAGGGACTGAGTGAAAAGTAGAGGCAGGCAAGACCAAGCGGTGATGTGCTTGTAACTCTCCTCTTTCATGACTAGCTTGGGTGTTGCAGGATACTGGAGTGGCTTTGATTTTTGTTTTTCAAAGTTGTGAATGGATGCTACTTCCATCTGTAAGTCAAATATGGCATTATTGTGTAGGCAGTATTGTCAGGCTCAGCAGGACAGACTTAGACCTGCTGGTCAGTGCTTACCTTAAGGTTAGACTAGTGCAGCTTCTCATTGTCAGCAATGCCCCATTTTGTTATCCTAAGGATGCATATTCATCTGAGTGTTCAGCTACTCCTGTTTGCAGTCATTTTGTGTAGCTCCTCCATTTCATAGTCAGGTTGTACTGATTTCCTCCTTGCAAGAGTTTGATGTGCATTGTTATGATAGTTTGCATCCATAGAGAGATGGCATGTGAGAAATGACAGACAAGGTCACCTTTTTATGAAAACCAATAAGTTGTGAGAGCTATGCCCTCTCCCACAGCATGATTCAAACTGGGGCTGTTTTGTGACAGGACTCTCAGGATGAGGAAGCAAGCAGAAACAGCATCGTGGGTGTGTGTTTGGGGAAGCCTTTTCCCAGGCTTGGGGAAATGAGCCTTACAAATCTTGCCAGCAGGCAGGACTTAGCTAGTGAACTACCAGCTGCCTGGTCCTACGCATAGCAAGGGAGCAGCTGTTTGAGTGATCAAATACAATTGATTTGCTGCTGTTTCCTGACAAATGAGTTTGCTCTTTATTAGCCCTGTTCATAGTCTCAAAAGGCAAAGTGCTGCTCATGTAATTCTTCCCTGCACTTGCAAAGTGCACTTGTTATCATTCAAAGTGTTCTGTTCTTTTACAGAATTTAAAAATTCATGATTTAATTTTTTCTCTTTTCTCCCACTTAAAAAAAAAAAAAAACAAAAAACAAAAAAAAAACCACAGAAACACCACCTCTTTTTGTTTCACTTTTACAATTAAGATTGTAAGATTGGAAATATGCATGGACCTATAAAAATTTCAGAGTGTGTCATAAGGTCTATTCATTTAGTGTGATTTTGCTGTAGTTTAAGAAATACATTCTCTGTGCCATAGAAAACTGAAGACACAGTCTTGCTGGGATCTCATTTTACCCTTGGTGTCACTGCACTCGTGATTCATCTGCCAGGCAGATAGAGAACTAACCCTGAAGAGACAAAAGTTCCTTTTTCATGGATACTTGTGACTTTTGATCTCATCCTCTGATTTGGAAGGACTGTAATACTACTGAAGCCTTATAGCTAAATACTACTTTGGAGGTTAAAAAAACATAAACAGCAACCCAACATGAATTACTCTCTAGTCTCTTCAGAATCAATTATTACCACTCAAGAGAACAGAGTGTTATAGGAAGATTACAATTCACAGTAAGAGCCAGAATCCAATAGCCAAGTGCACCTGAGAAAAGGAAGCAGACATTTCCTTTTATTTTCTGAACCATCTCAGCGAAGAGGTAACACCAGGTCAGTTCAAATTAGTCACAGAAAGGGAGAGAAAAATAAATGGTACAGTCTTATGTGAGAAGATGCAGAGGATGAGCTGCCTATAAGCTGTTTGCTGGTTTAAAAAAATGTATTGTTATAAAAAGTTTTGACATCCTAAAGTTATTGGAAATTATAAATGAATCGTGTAAATTGTCTGGATTTGATAACAGTAATTAATCTTGAGATACATTAATTAAGACCCTCGGATAGGTTTTACAAGAAGGCTTGAGCCGTGATTTGGCACCTGCTCTCAGATTAGTCTCATACCTGAACTGGAAAACAGATCTGCTTTAAATTATATGGTTATATAACAAATATTTTTCATTTACTCTGAACTTAAGCCTCTGAATTCTTTCACATCTTCACTACCATCTTCCTCCCACCCCTCTCCAAACTGCTCCCAGGTCTATTAGAAACAGTTAATTCACATCACGAGACCAGGGCAAGAGACTTATAATTATTTATGCTATGTCCTTCCATAGCCCTTCTGTAGCATTAAAAAAATCTTCAAGTGTATGCTAAAGGCAAAATAAAAATGTCTTGATGTTTTAAATAGGTTATGAGAGAACTGTTGGAAAAATGCAAAGCAAAATCCATATCAGAAGTCAGTTCTAATATTTGCAGGGATTGTAATGGAAGCAATATTTAGTTATATGCAGAGCCAAAAGTATGATGCAGTTAAAGCAAAATCTGATCTTAATAGAAGAATTTTCTTCCTGTTTGCTGAGTGGTCAACATCCTTTGTGGTAGAATATATCATGTATTTAAAGGCTATCATAACACATACACCTAAAATTGAGGAGGTAATCTGGCAACCTTGAATCTGGCTTTTCCCAGCTTTTCACTCTTTTTCTTTGCAATCTTGATTTCTTCTTTAATTGAATGAGGCTTTAGGTGTTAAAATACTTGTATATTTCACCTTCATAATTTCCATATTGGATTTGGCATTTATGCAATGTTGAATGTGAAGTAGACTTATACAAATATGTGTCTATAAGTATGTTGGGTCTATGTATATACTAGATTAGGAATCAAATTGCCTTTAAGGATTTATAAGGCAAGTAATTTTCCCTACCAAGAAACATCTCTTGCATGTAGCAATGGGACCTTTGAGTTTGAAACAAATTAATTCAGAAGCAACCTGGCATTACAAAAGCATGAATGGGAAAAGTATTATTAGATGAAACATGACAGCAAGTTCAGGACAAGAGTATCTTTGTTTTTGTCCTGGTGTTTTAAAGGAATAATGCATTCACAGCATGGCGAATTTTTCTGAACTTGTAGCACATGAGACCTGAGGGACTACATGTCAGAGAAGTTCAATTAACCAAAACATTAGTGCTTGGAGATGTTTGATTTTAAAGACCATATCCTTAAAATTTTAAAGTGGGTAGAATGCATTTCATTATTTCTGGTATGTAAGCCACAATGCCTTGGAGAGAAGGATTACATGAGGAACTCCAGCTTAAGAACCTGGCTGGTTTTTCAAGAAGCATTCAAGAGCAGCAGCGAGTCTAAATGCCTACACGTTTGCACAGCATCATTGGCTTCTGGAAACAGTTTGATTCTTCTGTTATTCAGAAGGTGTGCTTTCAGCATTAAGTAGGAGAAGACCTCCCACCCTCTTAGCTCAGTCAGGAGGGAGGTGAAGAGACAAGGTTTATGAGATTCTGCCCACTTTTCAAAGACTTAAACGTTTCCTATGTTCACCAGATCCTGTGACTCAGGAGAGGCATGTGTGAAGATAGACTTCCACTGCAGCTATGATAAAGTCTCCTATGGAGAATGTTGCAGAATACCTGTCTAAGCACTGAAAAAGAAGGAAGACAATGAAGGAGAGAGACAAATATAGGCACAAATTAGGAAAGAAGTTTTGGCTGTCTGCTAGGCATCTATATCTAGTCAGTAGAGCTTCACAGTATAATTTCAAGGCTCTTCTTTAAATGTAACTTTCAGTGGCCTCTGCTCCTTTCAAGCGTATTCAATCACATAAAATCACCTTTTTTTGTCACTAGCACTCACTGGTTTTGATGCACGACAGTGTTTTATGAACAGCTTCTCATGGCTGAGAAAAGGTGGATATGGTCTAAATTGTCCTCAGAATGCTACATAACCAGCAGTATCTGTTACCACCACATCTGCTTAGTTAATGGGGATACATCTTCACACATTGCTTCATTCTAGAGTTGCATTAGTCAAAACTGAATCCTGCTTGTAGTCACCCCAAACCTAACTGACCTAACAGCTATCCATTCTAGTTGATACACACTGAATTTGAATCTTGTCTCAGCATTACTTCACAGAAAAAGAGAACATGGATAGCAAATAACAAAGGAAGTGGGCTAACAGGATTCATAAATATATTATAATAAAAATAACAGTAATAATCCCAATAGGCGTGCAATTTTGCCTCTAGGAGAAGGCTGAATAACAGTTGTCTAGTAATGAAGAGAGGACAGGTTATGAGCTCCATTCTGCAGCAGGAGCAGCTATGGAAGTGAAAGCTGGTACATTAAGGCTAAGCCTCTGACCCAGAGTTGCTTTCACATGCTGGTAATAACCTGCTGGAATAGCAGCAGCAGCATATGGCTCCTCAAAGGGATTTTGCAAACTACAAAGTGAGAGGGTGGATTGTTTTTGATGAGATTCCATGTCATGTGGTGGAGTTTTATTAGTACAGTAAAATCAACTCTTTAGCTCAAAGTTCAACACTGATACACCATGCTGCCCTTTGGATTTCCAGTGTTATTATTTGATCTTTATGAAGATCTTTCCTAATGAGCAGCAAATTGCTCCTGGACTTCTTGATCATAATTTCAACCAGGCTAATCTCTTAGAGCTTTTGGTGGGTTTTTGGGTTTTTTGGGGCTTTTTTCCCACATTTCATAGCTAAATTAAAATAATCAGAAGGTGGAAAAGCATAAAAACAAAGAAAAAAATTGTGTCTACTCTCTGTTTCTTAATAGACAGATCCATGGGCAATAAGCTCTGTATTAACCCTAAAGTTGTATGTCATTAGAAATTACAGCTAATCTATTTTCTTATTTAAAAATTAGATTTTTAAAAATTAGTTTTTACTGGTCACCAAGGTCTTTGAAGATAAGACAACTGCAAAATAAAATGAAAGAATAACCAGCACTGATTCCCCAGTGCACTTTTTCTATCAGATCATTTTGGGACTTTTTTGGGTCTTTTCTCTGTTTGACACTATTGATTATAAAGCTAAACTTAAACCCCCTTCCTTTTATATTCTGTTGTGTGTTTCACAACCTCCCTTTAAATTATACATTTCATACTACTTTTCTTACCAGATGGAAAACCATGACTTTTCTTTTTGTGTTATTCTGCTGGGTTCAGTGAATGTTTCCATTAAACACACAAGTATTTATGCGTGTGTGTACCACCGCAGCATATAACTTTGCCAATTGTACCTGATTTTATTCGTGGCAATTACTAGGTGTGGTTGGAAGCCAGCCATTGATCCTTCCCTAGGACAAAACTGAAATCACAAAAGTTTTCCATACCCTGAACCTGTGCTACACAGCAAACACTTGTTCAATGGAGAAGACAGAACAGTGTGTGACAACCTGCTCACTCTACAAATGTCACGAGAGACTATGAAGAAAAGGTTTGCATACGGTAAATTCAGAGCTGCCCAGGCAATCTCTGAACTCTCATCAGAAGGAGACAAAAATCACACGTTTTTGTAACATTTTTCTGGCCAGATACACCCTTGCCCCCAAAGACACAAACAGATGCACGCCCTTGTTTTTCCCTTGTTTTCTTATTTTTTGACTGTGCTACTGAGCCATGTAATTAGTTAACCACTACTTACTAGGATGCTGAACATAGGTATTTCTTTAATTAGAATCATTTTCACAACTGTATTCAAAGTACTAATCATCACCTAATTACTGATACATCTTAGGAGAAGGAGAGACGGAAAGGATGACAGATATTCTTTCCTGCAGCTATGGTGAATGCAGAGAGTATGTTGTGGTGTTACAAGACACTGTCACTGTGGCAGTACTGATGTGAGAGGAGTTGTATGCACGTCACAGAAGGAGAAGTGCTGCAAAATATAAAAACCGTTTTTGAGGACTTGAGGAATACTTGCATTCTAAGAATGGTAGAAGGCTGCAATATATGTGTTCTGTTTCCTGGCCTCAGCTTTTGTGTTTGCCATGTTTAACAGAGATAGAAGTCAGTGGAGAGAGCCATCCATTCATTCCCTAGCAAAGGTATTGGTGCACATCTCAGATTGTACCCTCTGTGTGACTAGGTGCTCTGTTCAGGTTACCAAGCACTATGGGTGATGATTTTTCCTAGAGGTGAAAATACAGTTATATTGTATCAGAGAAGGAGGTAGAGCAGAGAATAAAAATTACAGCTTTTGAGGAAACCTTATTTCACTATCTGCAAGTAAATGCTGGTGGTTTGTTCAGTCTGGTACCTTCTGAGTAACAATGCAAACCAACACTACAGCAATGTCAAACATTCATTTCTGACATTGTCCAAATTTTGATGTTTTTCACAGCAGTAAGATGTCAAGATGTCTGCTTGGTTACAGGATATATATGTATAGACTTAGGATTCTGAATTTCCGCAATTATTTTTAACAAGTAATACCTCTTATCATGAAATTTGAAGAAGTTAAATGTAAAATGGCCAGTAAAATTGAAAAATTAAGAAATAAGGGAGAAAAAAAGAAAATTAACAATAAAGTATAATCTATGATTCACAGTATAGTAAAACCTACACTTTTTTCCACGTCTTATTTGTCATTGTATATCTTAACCTTTACCCATTCATCTTTATTGTAAAATATATCCTCACACACTCTGAATAACTTTTGTCTTGGTTCTGCAGTTACCCAGTAGAAATGCTTTCACTGTTATGAAATTTAAGGTTGAATTTTAAAACACATAACTGCAAAAAGAAAAACATAGAGGTGAAATTTTTCATACCTCAAGTACAATATTTGCATATTTTAAGGAAATGTTAGTCTTTCACCTCATAGTGATCTATCACATACACTATGGTTTTTTGTCAGATGAAGAGGGAATAAAAAGTGCTAATACACATGCAATTTCGATATGTATTCAAATCCTATGAAAGCAGTGTTTGTTAAACGAGATTAATGGGAGCACATTGTAATAGGAAAGGAGTGCCTTTCACAATACAGATACTTTAAAAATCCATTTATATTATTAAAAACTTACAAACAGTTCTTCCTAATTTGTATGACATCATGAAATCTTACCTGCGCCCTTTTATAAAAGCACACACATCTTCCTTGGATGTGTCCTTTGCCTTTTGTAGGTGCTAGGCAATTTTCAGATAAGCACCCCCATCTTTCAGATAGAATCAAAAAGCCAAAATTGGGCAATTACTTAAGAAATAACTTGAGAGATTTCTTGAATTTTTTTTTAAATTAGCTGCTGTTATCTACTAGTTTTTCCTATCTTCTGCCTTTCTGAGCACTTTAACAGTTTGCTTGTGGGACCTCCAGCTCTAAACTAAAACCTGGAAGCACCTAGCTTTTAGTGAAGACATGCATGGAATGGCTAAGCAATGCTTAGCTTGCTGTAGATCAGTTGCAGTTGTGCAACTCTGCAGGTAGTGTATATATGTACACAAATCTGAATATCTATCCTTGCATGTATCCTTACTTTCAAACTTAAGAATGGAAGTGGTTTTTTCCAAATGTGTAATGTAGAACATACGTCAAAGTTAAAAACGTTGAAAACTTTTTTAGAAAGTTAAAAATTTTCTGTATGTTTCAGGCTAACTCAAAAAGAAGTAATTTTTTTAAGTGCAGAAATAACCACTAAATGGGCTAAATAACCACTATTTAGTAGTGGATTAGAGTTTTATTTAGTATTGGCCCCTTGTTAAAATGAAGCTATACTACTTAATAAAGATATTCTGCTTAATAAAACACTATTCTCTGACAAGAAGCATAACATGGATATATAGGTGGATATATATTTGGTAACAAAATACTGCTGGGCTTTATTTTTCCTCAGGAACTGATGGCAAAAGTAGACCATAAGGAAGCATATTTCCAGAGTATTATGGGAACCTTACTTTTCTCAAATAATTTTGCTCTGAGTAGGATATGAATCTTACTGGAACAGCTGCCTGAAATCTTGCTATGGAAACATAATAATGTGACAGTTTGGTGTATTTTTGGTGTCCTTTTTTTCATTTGTTTGTTTGTTTGTTTTATGGAAGACTCATAAGACAGATACTTAATGTACTGCCTAAAAGAAAAAGAGAAATCCTTACCCTTAACGGCTGCATTAATAAGTCTTGTCAGAAAACTAAATTAGTAAAAATGCTTGAAGCAATAAATGGAATGGAATGCTGTGTCTAATTCTGGGCTCCTCAATACGAGAAATACTGGGAGATCCTGGAGTGCATCCAGCGGAAGGCAACAAAGGTGATAAGGTGATAACAAAGGTGGAGCATCTGTCTCATGAGGAAAGGCTGAGGGACCTGGACCTGTTGTACCTGGAGAAGAGAAGACAGACAGGACACATTATCCAGTATACAGGTGTCTGAAGAGAGGGTGTCAAGAGGATGGATCCAGGCACTTCTTGATGGTGCCAGGGAACAGGACAAGAGGCACCAAGTGGAAACTGATGCACAGAAGTCCTATCCAGATATAAGAATCTTTACTGTGCAGGTGACCATGAACTAGATCAGATTGCCTAGAGAGCTTGTGGAGTCTCCTTCTTTGGAGATATTCAGAAAGTGTCTAGCCACAACCGCAAGTAATGTGGTCTAGGGGATCCTGCTTGAGCAGGAAGGCTGGACTAGGTAAGCTTCAGTGGACCCTTCCAATCTCATCCATTCTGTGATGCTGTAAAAAATGCAATTATTTTTCCCCAGGAAATATCTTCTATCTCTTGTATTTCTGGCCCATAGCTACAGAACGCTGCCTCCCATTTTCTATACAAAATAATTAAATATCATCCTTGGATGTATAAGCTACTCAGTTAAAGATTTGCAGAAATCTATGTAACTTTTAAAGAATCCGTTGGCCTTGTCAATAAGACAACCACAAAATAATTGAGAAAGCAGTATTATAAACCATCAAGGAAGTAAGAATTCTGTTAGAATAAAAGTCAAAATCTGATAAAATCTGACTCCTCTCTAGCCACAGTCCAGCTGCATTGTTGTATGGAAACTTAGTATAGACT